>JTDE01002973.1:51583-64923 GCA_014338405.1 Paragonimus skrjabini miyazakii | reverse complement strand
ACCCACGTGCATCTGAGTTTACTTAGAACTGATCTTCGTTGTTGTGGGTTGTAGTTGCTACGTGAGCAGTTTCTAACGTACAGCGTAGTGTTTAGATTAACGCACCAGTGATTTTAAAATCTGTGAGCACTTCACCTGGCAACCGTAAAGTGCTACTTTGATGAGGCTCATTTAGAGTGCAGAAGATCTTTTTATTCGTGTTTCGATTTTCAAGTATAATGAAGTTAGGTTTTCTGACCAGTTTAAACCAGATGTTGCAGCCAGGATAGCAGTTTTAGCTGAAGTTGAAAGCGTTCTAGTAGTCCATTGTCTGTTTGGTGATAGACAGTTGTTCTTGATTGTTCACAACCAAATAACGATTGCAGATCACGAATCATTGTGGATATGAACTGAGAACCACAGTGAGTGATGATGGAAGCGGTTACGTCGAATGAGGAATCCCAAGATTCCACAAACGTGCTTTCGTTGTTGTTCGCTGGAATGTTGGCTATAGGTATCGCTTGCTTCCATCGAGTGAAATAGTCAATAAAAGTTAACAAATAAGTGAAGCCGGTCGAGAGTGAAAGTTAGCCTACTACGTCAATATGGACGTGCTTGAAGCGGACGTCTAGTACAGTGGAAATTTGTGGTTTGGTGACAGTATGACAGTGTACGTTGCTTCGTTGACACAATAGATATACGTCCTTCCGCATGTTTGGCCGAACCAAACGACCAGTGATGAATTTGACTGCAGAACGAGACTGGAGAGTGAGTGAAAATGACGAAATATATTTCACTGATACTTAATAGGGACAAAGAGTCTGGAGTTGCTGGTGGAATTCTCACACTGAATTTCTGAATCACAATGAATGAGAAGCAAACGGATAACTGTTTGGGGTGGGTTAGCACATAATTGGTTTAATTCTGCATTCTTTTATTGGGTTTCCGCATTCAGTCATAGATCGATGGGCGATGCAAACAGCTATTGTACATACACATAACATTAAGCATCCACAACTAGACTGTTCAAATAATCGATATATTCGGAAGCCAGTCGTGAAATGGCAAAGTAAGTCTAAGTGACCTGTTTACCTCGGCCGATATCTGCGTGGAAAAGTGAGTAAACCATATATTAAGAGTTTGTGTTTGGTTAGCGTGGTTAACTTCCTTTCTTCTAAAAGATGTCGGAAATTTTTTAAGGCTAAACGAGTGTTCGGTGATTTTCTGCCAAATGTATCGCAACTTGTCTGAACGGATTGTAAACTTTGTGGAAAGAACAACGGTGATTGTGGGTCACAACCTGCTGAGCAGCGGCCTCGACGGCTTCCTCCGATGGGCCATTTACAAAATCAGTCGTATGGATAAGTCAGTGGACATGTGGTTACCAGAATGACCTTGTTGTTCAATCACCCGAAGTGTCATATTGAACCCAACAACACATCTTCAGTGCACCCGTCCTTACATACTCCTCAATTCACTTGTTGAATTTGCCACGTATGCGTGCTGGCGAGTTATCTCTCCAATTTGTTTTATTCTCCAAAAATAAGGTGAACCGTTCAATCAGCTATTTATTCGATCATTGCCCAACACAGCGTCTGACAGTCAGCGGCCGACTTCGTTCCAGTTCTGTCAATAACGCCAGTGTTGGTGCCACTGACACATAACCTAGATCATTATTTTTTGACGGTTCTTTGTCAAGAACACTAGTACAGCAATTGCAGACTTATTGTTACACACGTCTGTTGAAAGCATCAAATAGAATGATTGCAACGGGCTGAACAACATAACACTAGATACATATCAGCACATTATCACCGCATCCTTATCCACTTTGTATCGTTTGAATTTAACGTTATTCTTCTAGACACATCTGATCACGCAGTCCTCAACATATACCAGTCGCTAACTTTACTCCTAAGTTTAGCTTTTCGAAAAGATTCAGCACCCTACACTAGAACCGATAGTTCGATCCTAGCCATCCGTTCGCCCCACATCCCGTCGGGAGACCACATGTTAACTGTCTCACACACTCGCGTATTCCTGGCTTATTCTCAAGGTAACAGATACATCACGCGCTCCACAGGCCAGCGCGTGATTCAACAGGCCCTTTCCACAGTGACCCCTTCTTCCCCCAACGCGGTGAGTGGCAAGGCCACATGTACGCACACACGCATGCATCGACTGAGCCAATTCATGCGCGTTAACTTACAGGCACGTAATGCACGCACGTGAAGGCGACTAAACTCGCAAGAGGCACAACACAACTTCTGACGCCTCGTCTCGGACGGTGAACAAGTCAACAACGCACGAGGACGAGGACGTGAGCTACACCACAACTGTACTGCTCCACATCGCATCCACGTGATCCTATCCCTACAGCATTGCCAACACAGCATACACCGGGATACTGCTATCCACACTATTATCTACACGGACATTATTTTGTACTGTACGTGAGTCTCCCGGCTTGTCTATGTTCAAATCATTTTCTTGTTTATGCCTATTCGTGTTATACACGTTACTACTCAACTGTGTACCCTTCTTTTGTTATTTGTATTGTGTCTGGCCCTAGTTATTTATCTGTAGCCCACACCATTGCCCTTACGTAACAACTTAATAACTCGTATTATCTCTGTTCTTCCAGTATTCATGAATTAGAAGTAGGCAGTTGGCATTTGTGTGTCATTCTGTCATATTCAAAAATACCATAAGCGAATGTGGAGGATGCAGCTAACGTCGTCCTAGTTTAATTGCAATTATTTACAGCTCGTTCCATGGCCACCAATTTTCGTCAGTGGCTGACCGTGTTTGGCATAGGCTGAAAAAAAACAGACAATGACAGAGAAGTCGACAGAGTTGACTGACTGACGTCATTTTTGAGTAGCCTCTGGTAGTCAACACTTTCTCAGCACCGGCTTTATTCCAAACGAGTAGTTTGTGTGGACTGAGATTTTCAGCGAACAGACTCAAAGCTGACACACATCCATACTGGTGACTACATCCTGTTGGTTCAAACGTTTAAAAACTTCACGTAGATGTATAACATGTTCTTCCGTTTCTCTACCTGCCACCAATGTGTCATCAGTATGAACGGATACAAAGAGCAAGCCATGAAGAACTCGGTAAATAAATCTTTGCAGTGTCCGTGCTACGTTGCGTAGTCCATAGAGATTTCGAAAAGATTCTTAAAGACCTAATGTTTCTGGGATGCCTTCTTCAGTTACAGGTTTCTGATGAATGGCGCGGAAAAGATCGAATTTGAAAAAACTACCTCTTTTTAGGGGCAAATGAGAAAATCGCGGACACGACAAATGGGGAATCTGCTCGGAGCTGTATCGTTCTTGAAGACTCGATAGTCGCAATATGGGATTTAGTCTCTTGCGGTCCTCTTAGGGACCAAATGTGACGGCGGTGGCCATGGGATTTTGGAAAGACGAATGTTAGCTAGATGCATCAAATTGGTAAATCTTATTTAGTACATACGTGCACTAAGTTAACACTTTCTCAGGCATACGCAGCAATACGAGACGCGACGTAAAAATACCGATGATTGTGGAGACCGAAAACATATTATACGATAATTACAACTGGTCTCGATCAGCGCTAAACAACACCGATACACAAAAGTAGTAGTGGCTTAACCTTGAGCCGAAAGGGTATTCAAACAGCTTAGATGTTTCCGATAGTTGAGATCAACTGTCAAATGTCATTTCGATAAAAGCCCTTGCGGGGGTGTTGAGTGTCAGTATTGATGAAGACACGAGGACAACTTCGGCTTAGTCTAAAGACTGTTGACCGTAGGCCTTGATGTCGGAATTGTTGGCTTTCTGTGTACTCCACGGGTTTTAGATCGCCTTTAATTCTGCTCAAAGGTATGACGCTAACAGCTGCACCGATGTCGCCGAGAAATCGGAGACCGGTGTAACTATCGTGGATGTAAAACTAGAGACTATTGGATCGGTCAGCAACAACTGTCACCATCAATGTCTCGTTGGGCAGTTTCCACAGTCTAATTTGCTTTCGACGAGCGAGCTTGAATGTGCACGCGACTGCATCCTTTTGTGGATTTTACAGCCGAAATGAGGATAAAATTAATGAATACCGGAGAGTTTGGTTCTACGTGTGAAGACTTCAAAGGGGGCCTACAACGTGAAAGGTGATGGCTTTTCGTGAACCGCCCAACAAGATTATTTACAAAGATTGTCGGCTATAACACCTGCAGCTGGAGGCCCCCTGGCTCGTGTGTCAGTAAGACGGGAGGGGTTGTTTACATAACTGCCCAAACACTTGGTTTACCTGGGCCACAAGTTTGGAGTACTCCAAACAAATACTCGACTGAAACTTTAACGGCTCTCTGAATCCTTAGCGAACAGATCTATTTTAAAGAAGTAACACAGACACAGAGGAAGTGGATTTCTGCTGACTCAAAAGAGCTTATGAGCAAACGTCAGTTGATCTTCTCTGAATCGAAAGAGAAACCGGACAACCGTGAACTGAAATGCAAACTTTGTAGAGACTGTGTAAGGACCTGGATAATTATTTCTCCGAAATAGCCATTGTCATCACGGAATAGTTCAGTGCTGTCATCGCGGTTTCTCTAACTGTTTACAAGATGTTGGCCATACTAGAAAGTGACTCACGAATTCACAGATTGCCACGGTGACTTGACAAATGGGCCTGGTACTTGGAAGAAAATTCAGTCCGCCTTCACCAGTTCATTTAGTTGTGGGTGATTTAGATAGTGTCGTCGTTTATGACGTGTCAAACTATCACCATCAAGAAACTGAATCAGCCTTGGTACTTACTTCATTCCAACGTTATAAAACCATGGGTTCGTACCTACTTTCTTTAGCTGTTTACGAAGATTGCGGTTAGTGTTTAACGGTTAGATTGTCTACACGCTGGAGAAAAGACTTGTACTCGATGCCTGCTAACATCCACTTTATGCTTACAACAGATATCAGAACACCAAACGACATCAACAGAGGTGTTAGATTTGTCTCTATCGGATCCGAGATGCTCACAGTTTTCATACTACGTTGCTTCTGAATCACAGACAGAATTGGATAACAGTAGATAAGATAGGTTTCTGAAACAGTCACGGGTATCTCAATCAAATGTACACCTCGCGTCAGACACTAGAATGTCAACATTACTTTGCTTAACCAACAATCCAGGTGTATTTGACTCCGGAAACTGATTCAAGTATGTAATCCTACGTGCTCTCCGCAGCTGTTTCCTTAGCAGAGCCACCTGTTGTATACGCGTCAAGGCCGCTTGTGTCCTATGCTCGTGCTAGGACTCAAGCTTTGCTCTGATTGGTCGCGGCAGAATATAGTATGTACTTCAACGGAGTCATGAGTTATCTCTACTGTTGTTATTGCCTGCCTAGCCTGATGTTGATTGCACCCGAATAAGAACACAACAGAACTCAAGTAAGCTATGTTAATTTGTCAAAGTTGACCAGTTGACCGGTTGAAGCAGACCACGTTGAATTGATCGAATGATATGGATATAGTGTATAGTGTACATTTTACATCTTCAAAGTACAGCGTTGTTATTAGATTAGGTTACTACTGACCCTATACTTGTTAATCCAGGCAAGCTGATTGAGATAGTCAATCGTTAAAGCAACGGGGATATCGTCAGCTCCCTAGCTTGCAATAATACTGACGAGGAATCCAGGAGGATAGGGAAAACACTCAATGCGTCTATCAAACCCCGTCACTCGTTTCGTGTCAAAGACCTGTGAATGTTGAACAAAGCCAAAGGTAGCAGTGGGTATATGAGATCAGTCTTACTCTAAGGAACAGACACCTATCCCATTCGTGCCGAAGATGCACTTAGCTTCATGGTATTCGGCTGTCTGCTCCAGTCAGGCTAAATCAAATGCGCTGTCTATGTGAACATCTCAACAGGCCGTCGGTGCGTCTTTGTCAAATGTGCAAGTTTACGTCCAGTAACCGAATTAACGAACGCGGGGAATTTTTACTGGTTGGATCACGTGTTGCACGTGACCGCGAAACATGTGCCGTATCGCACACTTCATTTCGGCTGCTGATTCTGAGAAGAAACCGCAAGTGGACCAGGCTGTGACAAGATCAACAGCTATGAAAGCTCCGACCGTCCTGCTAATCAAGGGCTGTATGTATCGTCTGCCCGGTTGGCGGAACGCAAAAATAGTCACATCTGTAGTTGGGAACGCTTTGGGATATAAAGCACAGCACCGAAACCAATGGCGATTCCATATAGGCAAAATAGTTGACTGTTCCGTTTCACAAAGTTGCACTTTTTTCCACTACCCCTTTTTCTATTCTTTTCTACTATTTTTTTAAATCATTACTCCGCTACTTTGCGATCTTTCGTCAAGTCAAATATTTACCCGAATCATAGTAGACACGGAGTGTAGGCTGAAAATGACGATGATAATGATGTTGATGGTGAAAGTGATGATAGAGTAAGCGTGACGATCAATAGTTTCAAACAGCCTGTCTGAAGTGACAGAAGTGACATTTTATACAACGCATTCTTATGAAGACACTTTATATTTTGAACGTGTAAATCGTATGCTACACGCAAAAGCTGTACAACTTAACTGATTCATTGCGATTTGGTTAATATTCACAGAATTACTAATTGAGGAAGTGTCATTGTAATACTCGATCTCGGTTGTCTCACCAGATGGCAGAAGAACTGAAAGTTGGTTCCAGCAAGTGACATCTCTTACACAGTAGGGTAATAATATTCGGTTTTCGCCCATAACCAAAATGGTTGAACAAACACGTACAAAAGACACCGCGTGTAGTTCAGAGTCGGTTCAGAGTCGTGATTAGCATCATCGCATCTGCTAAATTTAACTTCATATTTCTGAATAGTACGATAGGAATTTTTCCATTTTTCCAAGCAAAGTGCCACTGATGATGTCAAAAGAAGGATGCTTACCCACGTTATATGCGTTATTGTGTCGTCGGATGGTTCAGCCGAATTCTATCATTCATTTCTCCAACTGTTGCTCTAGGAGTTTTCAACAGATTATGTCGTTCACTCCTTGTACAGCCATTCAGTTTAAGTGCTGAAATGAGCTTTGAGACACTTCTTGTTGGACCGGAAGTTAATCGTGAAGTTTTTAGTCTTCTTGCTCTAAAAATCCTGTTTGTCTTTCTCTTAGTCCTTCTCAGAAAGCGCGTGATATTAAGTCTTTTGACGGCCCGTGGTATGTCCGGCTGTATATACTGCAACATTAAGATCTTCCCTTTGACAGTTCATCTTTCAGTGTTGTATAGTAGAATGACTAGGTGTAGATTGAGGTGCCAGTCACATGGGACTTGGCTACGGGTAAAGAAGCTCGCGGCAAGATTGCCGACAGTTGCAGTTTTGATTATCCGAAGTCTATAATACTGGCTGAAGTTGAGCTATCGTTTCATTCTCACGGTACCATAGCAGCCTGGGTTGACGGTGTATTTTTTCACGGAAATTCTTCCTAATTCTAGGCGTAATCCATCTACTACAAAAGTTATTCAAGCAAAATTTAGTTCCGCATAATTTTAGTCATACCCTTCAGAAAGAAGCGCTACATTTGAGTTTCGTTCTTGTTTGAGCTAGAAACTGGTGCATCTCCTTGCAATGACCGGGATTTGAACTCCGGTCACGCTTCCACAAGGCAACCGTGTTGATCACCGCGTTATTTAAGTCGCTGTAGAGACAACTTAGTATTTATATGCAAACGCCCGGTCGAATCCGCTTGTGATTAATGTATGGATTGTCCATTCACCTTGAAAAGAAACACGGTAACTGTCATGTTACCACAAATCGATGATCACAAGACTACGACAAAACTCTCCATCAATGCCGAAGGAAGACATGTTGCGATATGTTGACATACGTGATGTGACTATGTGCGCGTCTATACTCTGTCTACCTCTATTTATATGTCATATATAACCTGCGTATTTTACGTTTGCGACTGATGTGAGTGAACGAAATGTTAACATAACATATCGCTTCTTTCTGCACTATTGAAGATTTCTATATAGGTTTGCTTTTTTGTTGTGATAAATGATTGTCTGCCTGTTAACTATGAAAACGCTCTCAAAATATATGGTACCTGATACTTCCGAACCGTAAACAGAAAGCATGTGAGAACATACATAGTGTGTTGTTCTGATTCTTATTACTAAGTAATTCCTTGGTTAAACCACGAGTTAAAATCAAAAGAGTTATCGGTTTCGGAACATTTGGACCCTCTCGGAGAACCTTTATCAAGCGTCTTAAATCAGAAAATTTCAGACCAGGAAGTCTCTGGTTTACATCGCTTGATAAAGGTTCTCCGAGAGGGTCCAAATGTTTCGAAACCGATAACTCTTTTGATTTTGACTTGTTGTGGTTTAACCAATGAATTACTTAATATTTTTTTGTGCTTGTATACCTTCACATCCAGATGTATATATTCGCATTTCTATCACAGTTACTGTTTACCATAACATTAAAATAACTGCCCAAGCTATCCATACCGAGAGACTTCGTGAGGCTGTGCTTGCCTGAATGTAATTTTTTTCACTGTGGATTTAACTTATACTACTGTTTAAACACAAGTAGGTAGGCAATAATGCTGAAACGACAGATGATCTGAGGTTCTTAATCATGGCGATTAGGAATGAATTGCGACTTCGTCTGACGACTTTGCTCTGGAAACGCCGGTTCAGCGGAGTTGTTCAAAATAACTGATCGCACTTTTGTACCGAGGTCACGTAATCCGTGCGCTGATAATCGAGGGCCTGGTCTGATTCCCCTCGCGTCGAAGCTGTTCACAGCACTTGTGGACTGTTTTAGACTGAAACTAATGCTTGAACAACATACCAGTGAGGAGTTAGCTGGGTTTTACCTTAGCCACGACTGGACTGATTTCCTCATCATATTTTACCAAATGTGTCAACATTGCAGCCCGTATAGAAGCCCATCAGCCGTTGTCCACATAGCTGCACCATGAAAATTGTCGGCATGAAAGGACGTGCTAAAGAATTATGTCAGTATCATGGAAGACGTGTGTGCTCATACCTTGGGCTGGGTAACGTGCTCTTAGCAACGTCTAACTGACGACAGCTGGAGTGTGAGAATGCTGTACAGTTTACCTCTCTTAATAAGTTTTGCAGTAGACACGACCCTGGAGTGCGTTGTAATAAGATATGCGCATGCTGTTGTGAAAATGTCTCCGGGTACATTTGACCCTAAGATTACAAAATGCCAGTATTCTAATCCATTTTGAGTGGCTCACGAGAAGCTCAGAAAGTTCAAAACATGTGAGGAGCTTAGTTAGGCAGTCTGGTGTCACCTTCGCATCTTCCAAGTTCAAAGTATTGTTGCCAGACTGGCGGGACCGTGCGTACACTCTCACACTTGATGAGGAGTCACAAGAGGTGGTCGATAAGCTTATGTACCCCAGAAGCTGCGTAAGCGTTGTTGGAATATTTGTTGAAATCAACTTATACACCTAGGGCATGGATGGTGTTCACCAAATTTAGTCATCTGTAACGTCCACATGATTTCAGTGTTTCACTGAGATATCGAGCGCATACTGCCACTGTACTGGTAGTCCTGTTGTGAGGCTATGAAACTCGGTTTATCCACTTGAAGAATGTGCGTCCGACCGTTAGTATCCTGAAGCGTTAGGAAGTGTAACTAAAACACTTTGGCGATATCAGGGAAATTCCCCTGTATGCTCAAGAAATATCAACCCCGTCAAGCGCTCGATGTAACTGACGCCTTTCATAGGTCAAAATTTGGAACATCTCCGCACGCACCAGTCAACATTTGCTGTATTTTTCAACAAGTACGCGTCTGTCTCGGTTGATTAGTCCACACTCTTGGAGTCACTCAGATGTAGGGATGTACGTAAACATACTGTCAGTGCTCTCTTCTAATGCATCAACCCATGTTATGGTCCACAAAAATTGTCAAGTACATTCCACAGCAAAATTGGCGTTCAACGAGGTTGTTCACTTTCGACATTTCTGTTTAGTTTCGTTACGGAAGAAATAGTACGCAACTCTTACAGGATGCAGACACTGGTACTCGTCCTGATGAGGAACTGATTGGTCTGAATTATATGAATAACAAGATATTGTTAGTTGATAATTTCCATGAAATAGATGTCGTTGGATCTTACCTTCCGGTCTCCTTAGCCCCCTGGAATGCGCCACGTAGCTGCAGGTATAAGGCACGGCTGCGAACTTCGACAGTCAAGTTAATTTTATATGGTTTCTATGCTCATGAAGGTGTAATCAGAAGGGAAAGTGAAATCGAGGCTGTTGTACTCAAATCTGTAGACAATGTTTTAAAGCTTAAGAATGGTTGCTATCAAAAAGGTGTCTCACTAAAACCTAGAGTTCACATTAATAAGACTTTAGTTAGAGCAGTCTAATTTTTAGAGTGCAAAAGCGTTGATGACACAAAGTCCAATACAGCCTTGACCATCGAGGTTTGCTTTCAGTTGTACGTATCGGATAGTTGCAGCAGGTACTTATTCATGAGAGTAAAAGTTGGATTTTGGCGACGGGGCTAATTCAGCATAACCCACAAAAACCTCACAGGTACATAGTTTAGATGGTTAAGCCATGTACTAAAATTGATAACTTACCGTCTGCCACATCACGTAATCTGCAATCATGTGTATCTCACGGTCCCCATATTTCGAGTACCGCAGTTCAACAGAAGAAGAAATATTGTCACATGGAGACCACCCTGTGTACTTCAGCCATGAACACAAATCGATTATACACTAGTCAGTTACAGATGGTGTCAATCGGTCATACATTTTGGAGCAACCATTGAGACTCGGATCATGCAATGTGGGTCAGTTTTGCTTTTCATTCGGTCGGAAGTCATTCACTCGTAAATACAAGTTGATTAACTGGCGCTCAAACACAAAGAGTCCAGAGAAGGTGGGCTGGCACTGGTGAACCAGTTCACCAGTTCAAGTCCGGTGAGAGAACCTAACGTATACAAGAAACAAATCGCAGCAAACGTGGAAGCATCTTGTGAAAATGAATGTTCGAAGGAGCTGTATAGTTGCAACAGAACTGGGTTTCTGTCTCACTGGTAAGTCACGTGAGGGAGCATCAGTCGACTCCACCTAGCTCGATATATTATCTCGGCTTTCGAAATGTTACGGGCAAACTTGCTGAAAGCCCGTAGAAAGTTCACGGGCATCACTTGGTCTAACATTCGAAGGGATTGGAGCGAGTCTTCTTATCTGGAGACACCAAAATGTTATTCCCCCTGACTTGCAATTTCGTTGACTGGCGAGTCGGCGTCAGGAAGACGTATTTTGGAAAAGATGAATCGTTTAGGATCGGCCAGCTTAGCACCTGTGTTGAATATTATGAAACAGCTCAAGTGGGTTCAATCAGACCATAAATGGACGGCGTGACCCGATTGATCAAATACTGCGTTCCAGACGGCTCTATATCGGAAGCAGAAGTGGTCCTGAAGCTTAAATTTTTGGCTCGTAACAAGACTCCTGCCTCAGTTCTCCTCCATCTTGGAGGATGATAGATATCAGAACTAGCAGGTCTTTCAGGCGATTTAGAGAACTGAAGACATACGCCGTGAGTGGTGCATATCAACGGTAACTCCGGTTTTCAAAAAGGAAATCTGAATCCTAGGTGACAACCACAGAGGTGTCAGCCTAGTATCTGTTGCGTCTAATTTGCTAACTGGTTTTATCTCGATTCTTCAAACCCAGGGAGTCAGATGCGTAACGAGCAGGCAGGATTCTGATCCAGTCGAGGTTACATCAACCATATACTTTATTTATGATATAACACAGCTGAACAGAAAAGTTCCAGATGTGATGAATGCCGGCATGTCATTGACCATGGCAAGCTGCCTTCTCGGATAGTGTTTTTAACTGACCATTTGAATGATCGAAAGGACCGCAACCGGGCAGGTGATGCTTACCCTCCTAACTCAACGGAATAGTTAGGGTCTTCATATTTTATGACTACGTCTTTTTTTGGCCACCCCGTGGTTTTACCTAATCGTTGTTAATTTCAGTAAAACACGGTGCGGGAAAAGTTCAGCTGGCACGTGGGATACTTGACCTAACCGCCGCAGACTGTTTAACCTGATTAGTAGGTCAATTGTTGGTGTATTCCGGAAGCGCCACAATACCCGCTGGCGAACAGCCTACATGATGGGTTAATGGAATGCGACAAAGATGGTGAAGCACAAGTTTGTTACTCTTTTCAAGGACAAACCATGCTTCCGAATCACTGAGTGAAACAGAACAAGTCATTCCCTTCAGTGACAACCAAATGTATTTTCGATGACAAAGACGACAAATACCTTTACTGTTCACGCTATCTAATAAGCAATAAAACAGGCTGATAAGAGAATGTTACCCAATGAATTGGAATTGTCGATAATCAGCGGCATGACTGTATACACGATACTTTTATTTTTTCTGTTAAGCCTGTTTTTATCTTTGATGACTTTTCTTAGGTTACGTCACTGTTACGTTCGGCAGAGTTTCAATTCACATTTTCTGGTCAAACTCATGATACTCGTGAATGAATGAAGGGAATGCAAGACTAATGACTCTTCTTTTTAACTAGGATAAATTCTTCTTTGTACGGTGATATAGTGGGCAAACATCGGTACAAATAGCTTGTAGTGGTGGTTGTTATGGAAATTCAAGGTTACCGTCACGGATAATAAATGATTCACGTTCAAAGTCAGATGATTAACCAGCAGGTGAGGTTTAGTAGCGCTTATCTAATTTAAACAGTCATCAGACGAAGTTACACTCGATGATTGTCAAACACTCCAGTCCTCTGGGTAAACTGAAATTTCAGGCACTCCACCTTGGAAAACAGTTACTCTGTCGGATAGTAAGTCATACAGATCTATGAAATGATCACCAACAGACACTCGACACTCCTAGGTGAAATAACTATGTATTCCACACACTAAGGTAGTCACGCTCCTGTTCGTTATCGGTCATTTTTTGATTGCCTATAACGAACCAATCAGCTAGTTGATACCTTCACCTGAAATGATCAACCGCGTCACATCGGAGCTCAATTACGTCTACTTACTGGTTCAACCACTTTCATCGAGGCGTGTTTATCAGCTGACGGATCCATAAGTATAGTTCGTTTTTAAACTAGTCGATGACGGGCTCGATTCGTGCGCACATAAAGGTCTGCGCCGCTCAAAGTTTGATATATTTTTTATATGATCGGATCATCCCGATTGTTTAAACAACTGGCTAGGTTAGAGTTCGGAAATATCTAAAAAATGTCACGTTCACCGGCGCAAAACAGATGGAGCGTAATGATCTATCTATAAGGTCGGTGAGTATA
>JTDE01002973.1:21790-51483 GCA_014338405.1 Paragonimus skrjabini miyazakii | reverse complement strand
AGTTAGGATAAGGCCTTTGGTTCACACGAGATAGAGGCAAGGTTACCAGCCGTTTTGCGTGTGGAAAACCACGGATTGGTGACTGGAGTTGGAATAACTGTCCGAACGAATACAAATCGGGACAAACAGAGCGTGCAAATGTTACCGACCACGGTGGTGTATTTTCGCGTAGGGCGTCAACATATGCAGATCATACATTCTTGGTGCGAGCAGCAAAATTAACAGTCAAACTCTTATCAAAAACATGACAGAAACTGAAAAACAGGCGGTTCACAGTACCATCATTATTATTGTAGTTTCCGTGAATAACAGACGAAGGAAAAAACCGAACAGTACAAGAATAAGGATATAGAGGGTAGCATGATGTTTGGGCACATACATCAAACTAATTTCTGATCACGCTGACTAACGCTAGCCACCAACACGAAGCAACACGCGCTGGACAAAAGGCACACCTACATATTGTGTATCCAGAAGTTATTCAATAAAGCGAGATCTTTATTGTCCAATCCACACGTTCTCACGCCACTCACACGCTCGCGTTTATGAACCGGAATTTCGGCCTACAACGCAGCGGTTCCCACTTAAACGTCATGTCCACATCTGCCTGGCTCCCTCCGTTTGACTGACATCCTGTTGTAGATTTTTGTTCGCTATTTCTCACCTATTGGTCTGATGTCGTTGAGTGCTGATCCATTCGGTCGATCGTATTATCTGCAGTCCATTCGCTATGTGATTTAATCATAGTTCACCACTACGTCGATACATTCCAGTGTTGCACTAATCGCGTTTGTCAGTTGGTCATCCGTCATAATTGACTCAACGCCCCTGCGGCTGACTTGAAAGTACACAACTCAACCCAGTGACTGTACAAGTCTAGACTAATGCGCGCGCTTGATGAGCGCAACTTCCGTTCGATTATCCTTCTAGACGAGACCGTTTGTGAGGTAAAACAAGAAGTCACCAGCCAATATGAACGGTGCAAACAATTAGATGCGAATGCCCAGTTCGATAAAGTAGCAGTTATGACTGGGGACCGCAATGGTACGTTATGCCAAGCCATGGGACATCCCAAAAAGCTGAATCAAAACATCCTCAAAGTTAAACCCTGATTTCATTAAAAACAAAGATACTTATGACAGTTCTGGCGTCTGTCTGAAGTTTGTTGGCGTATACAAATGAAATCAAATACAGTAAGTTGGTGGTGTCCGGCAGAATGTTACTGACCTAGCCAAAATTGATCGAGCGATGGATCTCACGTGCTACCTGGATAACAGGACACATACGAAGACACAAGTATACGATCAACTAATATTTTACAGGCAATTCACATTAATTCATAAAGCTCCTGATTTTAGTATTCTACAAATTAACGTAATTACCTGCTAGAACATTGACTACCCTTTGAAAATCGTTTATCCTCCTGACAATAATCAAGGAGTTTACGAACTAATCATCGCATAAAGAACCTTTCACTCATGTGACCATATTACCTTGACACTGCAGACACGAGACATGTGAATTCTGATTAACGTCACCGTCAGACAAAGTCGATCATATACTAATTCCATCACAGTAAAGGACACGCCATCAGAAGAATTAAAAAAAATCCGATTCTAGCGTTCACGCAAACTAATTTGAGTTAACGAGAAATCGCTGAACAGATTTGGAAGTCAAAATGTGCCATCCAGATTTTCTTGACGAGCTAGTATTCACGAATGAATAACTGTGATAGGGGACGATCATCAATTTTATCCAACCAAGACGAACGCAGAATCAGCAAGCTAGTGTCTACTACAAATCTCTCGGTCGTACAAAACACACCCTTGTTAAGTAGTTCGAAAAAACTAGGTGAAAATATTGGAGAAATGTCTTTTGATCGATCACTTAGGCATGAAAAGTGTAATTTCTATTAATCAAGGTCAAATTCAGCGCAACTTAAAGTGGTCAGAGTTTTGCGTCTCATGAACGTCCCAATAAGAATTCAAGAAGGGAAGGAAACGCGTTTTAGATGGTCCCAATGCATAAACGTGTTGTCACGATTATACAAAGGTGATGTGCTTCGATAATAACCTCAGGAGTAAGCGACTACTCATGGTTTAAAATGCATTCTCAGTCACGGACAAGCGTAAACTATTGGTACATGGTGGCGAAAGAAGTGCTAATATTTGTGCCAATACATTGCGGGGATCGTTATAGGAATGCGATACGCCACATGTACCGACAGAAATCATTTTCTAACAAGTGCCCAGAAGAACGTATGTTACATCTTTGAAATGTTGCTTCTGCTCCACATATTACATGTGTAGCACTGGTTAGCCTACAATCCCAACCCAAACTCTAATGCAAACCTATAGAGTACATTTACTCAGTAGGTGTACAAAGATGATGAGATATATCGTCCCATCGCTGAGTCGGAGGATGTTCGCAGACTAGGATAGCGTAACTTGAACCTAACTATGCTTGAACAGTTGCCCTTAAGAGGAGTAGACAAGGCATGCTCTAACCAGTCGTTTTTGAAGGAAGACATTTCAAAGTGGACACAAAATTACCGTAACTGGTTCTTCTCAACGACTTCCCAAAAATACATACGTTCCTGTCCTAGTTGTGGCATTATGGTGTTCCAGCAACTGACTTTCAAGATGGGTGAGCTGGTTTTATGAGGAACATAAATACTAGTAAAACGGGTGATTCCACTTACAGTGTAACATAATTGTAAAACATACTAGTTCCGAAATACTCACACATTAATCATTAGTCAGCACAAACGAGTTGGAATATGTCATATCCGAAAAAAAACGAACATCACTCAAAGACAGCTTACATGAATATCCTTTCGATCGTGTTTTGCTACTGTCACACGCTGCTACCTGATGAAAATTACTTCACATCACTCTTTTTTACCGGTCTGATAGGTCACGAGTGTGCATATTATAACCTTCTTCATTTGGCATTAGGGCATTGACTTCTGCCATCAGGCACCACATCAACCTGCACTTCGGCGCTCGACTAGTTAAGCTGAAATGGACGCTATTGCTTCGCCAGACCATCGTAGCATTCAGAGTGGTAATGAGAACTGATAAGCTACCGACATGTTTGGACCGAATAGATTATAACGCTGGGTTGTAAACATTTTAAAAGACTGTCCAAATGAGGACAAAGAGATAGATAACGCGCTGACTTGTAATCTGCGGTATCAGACGTAAATAAGGAAGCGAGCAAAGAAAAAGTATGGCAGAATGAGATACCAGACGCTAACTATGGTTGATTTGAAAAAAAACCCACTTAACAACTAAGGGTTTTTCCGGGTTGTTCGCTCTCTACCGAGGTCGACTGAATTCATGGGGTCAAAATGTGTACCAGGCTCTCGTCGTATTACGATGTTAAATGAAAAGCATAGATAACCGCAACTGCCCAAGCTGTGACAATGCATTTGGTTGCCATGGCAATCGATCACAGTAGTTTGGATAATTTAATTTCGGTGGTCACGTTGCTAGGCTTACTGAGTGGTTCTCACCACCGATATACAATGATTATTGTCAACCAACAGTTCATCATTTTTATCGGATTCGCGAACAAGGTGCAAACAAAATTTTGTAGGTACCCACGATCTCGCTTAAACTAAGATCGAAAACACTAATCTGAACACAATTGTTCTAAATATCCATGAAAGGTGATCATGTCTGGGGAGTAAATATGGAAAAAATGATCGGTTATCTCGTCACCAAATAAAGGTGACCAGTTTGGGAATGAAATTCCAACCCACGCGGACTTCAGGAATACGAAGAGATCCGAGGGGTAAGCGGATACGAAAGATCATAATTACGGGAGCTGTACCCATAATATCACACGTACTGTTCTGCGTGAAACTCCACTACAGCTACGTAGATTAATAACCGGCGAGCGGAAATTTACTTGCATATGCAACCAAATGCGTGCAACTCGAGGGAGCATATACCTATGGGGTCTGTGCGTATATATGAAGCAAGGATTTGAGAAAAATGTGTTTTGTCATCAAAGCCTCACTTAGGTCACACGATTGAGGTCAGAATGTTGTCAATGCTCAAAACATAAGACAGGCAAAACAGCAGATTGAGGGAAATTGCACGGAGAACGTGGTGGGGGAACCAATGGTGACAGCTATGCTACTGTTCATACAGTCAGCTAGAATTGTGGGTTACTATCCAAAACAGTCACAAAGTATACAAAAACAAAAATCAACGACAAAGCGTCATAAACTGCGTGAGGTCACGTGAAACTACATTGTGTGGGGGAAAGTAGGTGTACCTGTGCTCAAACGAGCGAAGACGGAGTTCGGCCCAAAATTAAAGTGACAGCGCTGAATGACAACACGGAGAGCATAGGTTGAGAATAGTCGTCGAGTAGAAACATATGCAAAAAGCAACAATCAGGTTTCATTTGTAGTTTGATGAGTAGAATCGTCATCATCTGGATCTGTATGCGTGGCGGATGGGGCTTGCCGTTGCTGTTCCATGACTGCTTTGGCCAATTGGTCTAAGTGGGCAGGCGGATTGAATACACCGTATTTCCGGCGCACCAGAGTGCGCCGCAACGGAGGTGGCGTGTGAGGTCTGCTCGGTTCCGTGTCTTCTAGGTCGTTTTGCGCGGAAATGAGCCAGGGATGAGTGGTCTCGAAGAGAGGAACGTGACAAAGGAATGTGACGTAAGAATTAAGAACATCCAGTAGAAAAAAAATTAAATCGCACTACTTTCTTGTTTGAAAATTTCGACAGCTTTCATTCACAGATTCTACTCTGGACAAGAAAAATGCTAGTTTGGGAAAGTTCTTTCCAGTGTCCTGTTCAGACTGAGTTTTTGAGTAATGCTTGTGATTAGGAGAAAGTACAAGTAAACGTACCATCGAAAACCGTGAAAGTTGTACGGAAACACAGTGACAATGATGACTATGGATATGAAGATTTATCAGTCATTCGGACTGACTGTGGAGATAAACATGTGAGAAATTCAACACGAAAAATCAGGCGGGCAGACAAGTGTGGGCGGCAAATTAAGCACCTCCTTGTGTATGACAGGAAGCCGCGAGTGGTAAATCATGTAGATGTTCTACGTTTGAATTTGTTAGTGTAAATAAACACGGAATGAGTTTGAATTGCGCAACAGAGCATGCTGCAGTGTTGTTAGCGCCATTTTAGTTTCTGTTTGTGTAAGTCATGGTTCAAGCTCGTTCCTCTTGTCTCCTTTCACAGGATCACAACTGGAAACACTAAATCAGAAGAATGGTGTCTCCCGATGTCTTTAAGTTACTCAAAAGTGATCCACAAGTGTAACGGGTGATCAAGTAAAGAAGGCTGGGCTCTATGTTATAAAACTTGTATAGAATGCTATAGACTAAAGAGAGAGCAGCTCCGATTGTGAAATGCTATTTAACACGAGTTAAGTGAACGTGAATTATCCCCATATGCTACTTGTAAACAGTCAGGCGGAGGCACGTATTCAGATATAGAAATAGCCGGGGAAAAATATAAGAAACATTGGAGTGTACTCCGGCAAGGGACACAATGGCAATTAGTAGGGTCTAAGTGGTGAATATGCGATAATTTGGATGTACACACCTCTTTTCTATTTTGTGGGAAACTATGTTTATTTATGCACTAGGTTTTATGTTGCGTGAATAGAACAATTTTAAAAAAACATTCACAGGTATTTGTAGCTTTCGCATTCGTATAGAATTTTTAATTAACCCATTTAGGAAAGAAATATTAGACCCCAATTCCTCTCTTCTTAGGTTTCATCAGCAATGAATATCAAAATCCTCAAAACGACTGGGATCTGAACTCCGATGCGCGTGCTCATGATGAAACCGTATTGATCATTGTGTCACTGACCTCGCAACCGGCGGAACCAAATTATCACATGCAAACGTTTAGCCGTATTCGTTTGTGGGTAATGCACAGGTTTGCCGATCGTCACCGAAAGAGACACAGTGACCGTCCTGTGAACTTTAATTGACGATCCTATGACAAGTACATCCCGTCAAGTTAAAATCACAAAAATCAATAAACATGTTAATCAAGTTAGTATGAGGTCAACGAGGGTAGTGTAAAACACTCGCATCAATAACTTAAAAGTTAGGGCTCAAATTTAATCAACGAGATATTAGGGTTGAGACAAAAAAATGTGAGATTGGAAACCTTAACGTCTAAAACTGAACTGTCTATATGGAAGCAAAACTTTATATCAAATAACAATGGTATTAAACTAGAAACCACCGAACTTTCCACCTGACATCCTGTAACACACAATGGCCTCTCTGTGCAAGATCCATACATGAGAAAGATGACCAAAGTGATAGCTGCTGGCCTTTGTTCAAAGAGAGTTATAAAATGCGATTGCACCTAGACATATTTACAGAATGACATTGTGCTTTACAAATGTTTCAAACGTACTAGGATGTTGTTATCGAATTGACACAATGCACCGAGAAAAAACCTATCACAACTAAGTGGTACCGGTATTAGACAAATAAGGTGGGCTGGGTTGCATACTCAGTTCCCGAATACTTTCCCACAGGTCTCGACAAGAACTGAGATGTTCCACCACTATTACCATCCGAGTGCCGCTTGATTTCAAAGCCCGTTTACGACACTTTTGAAATGGACAACGTCGAATGAAAGGTGAGTGTACAGAAAAGTAGAAATCATATTACTGCTTATGAACTGACCTGATCGGCTTCTCCGAAATCGACCAAACGATGTTGTGGGATGGAAGCAACAAGTTGAGTCTCATCCAACACTTGTGTCGGGTTATCCAACGATGGAATTGCTAGATACCTATTCGACGGAAGCGGCTGTTGAGTTGTCCAGGTCATGGTGAGCTGCATAGGATCAGTGACGCCGAGCTGTTCTGAGCATGATGGAAGCTGGTGAACTTGTTCCATAGGAATATCACTAGACTGTGGTAGCCACGATCGAATGTGATGAGCTGGAAACGTGGTATTACTCGAGTGCAAAAAGGCAGAGGGGACTATACCCACTTCCGAGTCCGTTAGACTGGCTGAGAAGTCGCCGGGAATGCGCGGTGCTTCATACTCTGATATAGAGCTCTTGACATCTACAGCACTGTCTACTCGACTATGTTTCACAGTCCAGGGACGACTTGGAATGGTTTCGGAATCTGCAGGGCAGTTATCTGCAACTAATTCGTTGAGTGAATTCGGGGTCAGGTTGGTTAAATTTAGACTGAAACGTTTCTGGCGAATTTTTTCACCCAGAAGCAAATACGTGGCCATCAAATGGTCGTACGCTCGACGACTCAAGGACTGGAAGGAAAATACACACGGAAAAAAAGTGAACGAGCAAGATGATAAGGTCGGCAAGAATATGGAACATACATGAGAGAGGTGGATAACCGATTTAATATGATGGATACTCGTAGCCGAAAAAGGTAAGCTACTCGTATTAGGATAGCAATTTTGTGGCTGACACTCGCACTGCACTCGTCTTTGAAAATAACTGTGAATAGGATGACATGAAAAAACAATAATTCAGTTGTCAAACAAAAGTAACCGTTGCAATCAGAAAAGACAGGAACTATGTGGGGGGTCGATAATAGTAAACCACTCAAACGAAGAATCCGACAAGGATTCGAAACAATGTGTGTGTGATTAGTGAACGGGCGTCGTTGGCTTCATTGCGTTACTGTAACTTATCTTTTTACTGACCGTAAATGTTTCTTCGATTCTCCAAACGTTCAAAAACTAGAGTTTGAGTTAGAAATTGCGAGACTAAGCGTATGCAGGTACCTTAACGTAAATTTGAAACGGGAAGAAACTAATAAAACATGGTTGAAGGCTCACAAGTTATGTTCAATCTAACCCACAGTCTTCAAGACACTCAGTGAGCCCCTAAGATAAGGCTGGTGGCTTGATGAATAAGAGTGTACAAGCAATTAACAAAAGTGATCACAGGACCAAATATAATGGCCCCAGCTAGCGATCTCGTACAATAACAGATATGTATGCCTATTAATGTTATTGTGATAGTCTGTAGAGAAAAGACACCCAATAAGGCACAATCTTTATTGTCCAACTCGCTGGTTGCCATGCTACGCGCGCTCGCGTTTATGAATCGGAATTCCGGTCCACAACACTCCCGGTTTCCGTTCCCATGTCATGTGCACTTCTGCCCGGTTTGTATGGATGACCGACGCCCTATGTCGGGGGGGGGGGATTCCGCCTGCTATTCCTCGTCCGTTGGCCCGATCTCGTTGAGCGAGGGCTCGACCGGTCGCCCATGTTGTCCGCGGTTCGATCGCTGTGGGCTTTTGGACATGCTTTGCTGCCGCGTTAAGGTATTCCGCCAAGAATTGGAATACTCGCTTCTCCGGTTTGGTAATCAACTACAATTCTACTTGTTTTACGCCCGGATCACTCGCGGTAGCGGCGAAATACGAACTAATGGATTACTCACAGATATGTTAATTCTTATATTTGTATGTGATTCCGATGTCCTATGGACTGAGAGATTTCGGTACCCTCTCCAGAGATTGCAAGAATGCGTTTACTAGTGTACGGGAAGACGTGCAGATACGTTACTGTAGGTTAACTTACAGAAACGATAAAAATGGCAGATGGGCAACAAATTTTGGTGGTATGCGACATACAATGCAGCAACATTCTATGTTGATAATTACACTAATATCACCTACGAAAGAAGAGGCCTAATACGTGATCCATGAATGGACAATTCGGGTTTAAATCGTACATAGAAGTTAGAGATCGAGGTTATTTCGAACTGAACTTATATCAATGATTTAAATCAAGTGGCTTTGATTCAATGAAGACAGTAATTTCAGTCTAATTGAGAAATTCTGGTCACGGGGTTATCAATTGAATTGAACAGTGCGATTCTGTTTATTTTGCCTCCGAAATGATTGGCCAAGTTGAACACTATTCACACAGAACTGTGATTGAGCGTTTAAACATGATCGTTTGGTCATTTTTATTGTGGAGGTACTGGAGTTGTAGATAACGCGTTAGTCTCGCAAGCACGAGGGCCGGAGTGTGAATTCCGGTCCGGACGATGACGTACACCTCCGATAAGAGCGAAACTCCAGTCCAATGCTTCCTTTCAATAGTGTGACAGCCGAAGGGCTTACCTGAATGCGAGGACCGCGACCATGTAAAGGTGATACTGCTGTAAACCCTCCTAAACGATACACTGGTTCGTCCTTGCTATCGTAATGCGCTTGGCAGAATTCGGATTCTCCTCCCGTTAATAATTCACACGGAAATCTCGGTCCCGAATAGTAGTACCGCGACTGGCCCCGTATTCGCTCCTAAGATAAGCGGAAAGACGCGCACAAAGAAAGAGCTTTGTTCCGCCCCGAAATGTGTGCGGCAAAGGCGACAGGTACAACGTATTTATAGGGCGCGTAATGACCACACATTCCCAAGACATCAAAGAGAACAGTTGCCGGAAAAAAGAGTTAGGATCGCAGATAAGCCTAGCGATATAAAAAGTCTCGACCGCTTTGAACAATTCCGCTAAGTAGGACTGAGTCAATCATTTTTTTCTTATGACGGAGGCGGTAAAAGGACGGTAACAGGGTGGGCGCCTTAACAGATACTTCGTTTAAAATTCCGGTTTATTCTGAGCATAAACAAATCCCGTTTGTTTCCGATTCACGCAATTGTTGTAAGTAGTTTGGGCAACATAACAATCACAATCTCATACCCAAATGTGAGACCCATGACCGGATATGATGAAAAAGTGCAAGTACAACGCTAGCCCAAGGAAGATTCATGTCTAAGATAAGAACTTATTCTGCGATAAGTACTACTTTCAATCAGCAAACATGAGTTGGGGTAATTTCTAGCTGATGAAAGGGGAAAATCAAACGGCGAAGTTCGATTTTTTTTCCAGGTATACAAGCTTAAAACATCGCCTTGTATTGCATTTCGACGTCTTTTACTCGTCGTGGTGGATTCTATGTAAGCTCTATTAAATAAAGAGGAATAGCTCATACAGTATGGTCCGAGGAGGCAGCACGCCCCGATTTGTTCTGCAGCCTCACGTGTGAAGTAGCCAAAAGGACCATTTTCACCGGTATAGCGTTATGACCCGTACGAAATTACCGGTAAACGAAACTGGGAAACAACATGCTAGTGTGATTCACTGAACCGACGTGAACAATTTGGCAAATCTGAACAATCAGTCCAGTTAACACCACTCATTTTTTTCTCAGTAAGGTTAACCATAACGGGTTGCGAACATAGCTCAGCCGAACCAGGACAAACAAATGGCCTATCATGCGGACCAAGTGTTCAAGAGTATCCCGATACTCGCCAGTAAGACGGGCTTTGGTAAAATGGCCTATCTGGCTTGTGGGTGCTTCAGACAAATTAACTCGCAAGCAACATCCAGGCGGTTAGCTAGATCAAGCCTCAATGATTAGCCTCGATAACCTGGTTGATTTGAAAACTGTTTTGTGAAATCATACCATTCTCTCTCAGTACGGTAAACTGTAACATATTGTGAAGATGGGTCAGCCGAACATGACGAGCAGACTTTACGTACGATCACTCGTACGTACAAGATTTGTTTTAGGTTTTCTATTTTATCGTCGGAATTGTTTCGACAAATAGATGCGTCCTACACATGGTCTGTGAATAGAATCTGTTGAAGTGATCCAATGAAGCTATCACTGCACACCATCCACGTCTGGAGAAAAACTCAGTATAACAAAGCAACTCGCAATAGATTATTACGATACAGGACTGAAAAAAAACTAGCATTTTTTTAAAAATATCATCAGAACACAATGAGATACATGTGATAAGGCGCTGTGTATTCGTTTGGGCGTAGATCAAAATTCATAAAACGGTTTTTAAAAAAAAGCATCTAATCAACAATGAGGTGAAGTCCGCTTTTCTTAATCCCATTTTGTAGTTCCGTTTCATGATGATAATGATAACACAAAGTTTCCACTTTTTCATTAGTAAGCCCGTTAATTCAAACAGTACAATTATCATGACTCATAACACACAAAATGCTCAGTTGTGACCACAACATGAGTTCAGAATGTGCTATCCAAACTAACATGGAATGCGAACAAACGATGCCAACATACATCAAGTAATGAAACAAAAAGCATCCGTACAGAGACGTATCAACTGATTGGAAGATCAAAACGTCCACGTGTGTGGAGAGTACAGTGCAGGTACGTACCTCGAAAATTTGGCTGCGTTTCATCCCATACGATTCCATGATCAGGATGACAAATTCGTTCACCCTACCCAACTGAGATTTCAGCAGAAAATGAGACCGAGAAAGTAGAGACGAAGGGAAAGGGAAATAGAAGTCAATAGAATGAAAAAGTTGATCAAACGATAAAATTTGACAGACACATGGATTTGACTAGAATAGAGGAGGAACCAGATAATATCAAGTAAATTTGAGCAGTTCATAAATATACATGTACATATATAGTTGGGAAACGTCCGGTTAAGTAAAAAAAGAACCAGAAAGCAAGTGCACTGATAACAATCGACCAACTGTATCGTGAAAATTAATACGCGAACGACCTAGTGAAACACGATTTTTCACGGCGCACAATCTACCCCACACAATTGTAAATTAACTCTTGGACAAGTCCCAGCAAACTGTGGTAGTGACAAATACCTATGACAGAACTACAGCCGATGAACATGCAAACTGCTCCGGCTAATTATCGATGGTGGTTTCTCTTCGGAATTTTATTCTCCAGTCGGGAGTACACAAGGGTGGGAACAATACACTATATGGGACATTAAGCTTTCCGGGTACATTGCCAGTTGAGGATCACAGTAAATAAGCACTCATTGAACACGAAAACGCCCTGATACAGACGACACCCGTAGGTCACAGGTGCTCGAATAATTTATGTACATTCCAAACTTGATAAAATACAAATGCCTAAGGTCCATAACGAAAGAAAAAAACGGGGAGAAGTTGTAACATGACTTGAAGAAAGACAATGCCCTTCACAACAAGATTCGGTTCAACGTCACTTCTGACAGAAGACCTAACCACAGGTTAGCATAGTTTCCAAGAAGCCGGTAACGTTGAGCCCGTGAACTGTGTTGTACATTAAGCGATACTCCAATCAATTATACACGATGCTGGGACAAAACGCTAGGAAAAATCGGATGATATTAGAAAATCATGTAAACGATTCAACCAAGTTTTGCCATCAGTAAACGTATCTGCGCCCGGAGCAATAATTCGAGTAGCCAAGTGGCATCTTCAAATCGTAGGACAGGATTAGATAACTTATCAATTTGATAAACTGGAAGACCTAATTTGAAACTCTACGAATCGTATGTACAGCGTGTATCACTTGTGATTGACTGAATTGTAGTCAAGAGGACTTACATATGAACGTGCTGCTGGAGGCCAAACGGATCTGTGATTAAACAGAGGTCTCACTGAGGTAAATGAAAACTATTTGCATCGTATCGCACAATCAACTAAACCGGTGGTTAGGATTGCTTGGAAGTTTGAAATCTGCTATCTTTGACAGTTCATTATATCCATCTCACTTTCATCAGCATAACGCAATGGTTTAGAATTACTTTCAAGAGCAGCACCGTACGGAATTTCATATCACATAGTCAAAAACAACACTACTCTCACCAGTGATAATACCCAATCGAGATTGACAATGATGACTGACTGCCATGAAGCCCAATAAAGGGATAGGATCAAGGATAAAATAAGCAAGAAGGATCGGAATTAAATCATGAGCCCTGCGTGGAAACTTGAAAAAAAAACGGATGTCAAGGCGCCCACATGATGTAATCTAATAATCTATTACAAGCATGACTAATTTACTGCAACGTCTACGGACTGGCAGAAGTGAATGACGGCTCTGGATCATAGATTGCACGGATGGATGCACAGGATCAAACGATATAACGGTGTGCTTCTACGTTTAACTATTTTCATTTGGCGAAGCATCAATCGAGTTTGCAGGATATCGTCAAACTTATTTAGATGCATTAGGGAACATTTAGGAACCAATATTCAAAGGACAACTGTGTGCGGGGGGTGGGGATGAGCTATGAATGATCCGTATATGGATTAACACGTTATTAAGGTGATAACCACAGTGTTTCCAAGAACTGATAAAACAGGTGATTCAGGAGCGCAGTGGAACTTGTTCGTACAGCATAGCTGTTGAAAGTTCTCGTATCTTCATCTGTGATACTCCTGGGTTCGATGATGTAGTCAAATAGTCCATACTCTTTTGTTATGGGAAGCGGATATTCACCTGATGGCTGGCATACAGTATTCCACCAATTAGAAAATGCAGTAAGACATGTCGTTGTTGATTTCAGGCATCAATCACAAGAACCCCAGATACCGTAATCAATTGGCCGTAATGATCACAGCGAAATGGTCGATGGCTGTTTCCACCTTGCAAGGTCTCACCAGACTCACTCTAAATCAATCCAAAACACGTGAATACGTGTCAAGGAGGTGATCAAGACCCATATACACGACACCATGAGGTCAGCTGCTATAGTTATCTAACACTACGCTGGTGAATATTGTGACCAACTGGTTGCAAGACCTTCCACAAGTCCCATGGTTCCGTAGTAAATGCAAGCCAGTTTGCAGGCTAACCGCAATTGGGTTATCGATTTTGGCCTATGAACAAAAGCGGGGCGACAGCCAAGTGATGCAACAATAGTACGGAATATTCGAACAACTCCCACTGAACTTTAAGTGGTTCCGAGTCTCAGGGTGAGTAGAAAACAGTTCGACGAATCACAGTACTGTTCACAGTTACTGAGGTTACGTAGTACGAAAGAGATAAAGTGGTGTTCATTGATATGGAACAATGAGAAACAGAGACACGGTTTGAAATGTTAATAAATGATAACAGTTTACACAGAAGACAGTTCCATCAACAACTTGCAAACCCATGTTACGCTACAATTTTAGCATGCATCATATATCTAGTGTGCTGCTGAAAGTTACTATCTATCATATGAAATCATATGAGCAGATATGCATGCTCGTAATAAAATTTGATATTTATGGAAAATGAAAATTGATTCAATGAACACAGTCACATGGTGGAATCGCTTTCCGACGGCGGAGGACCGTCAAGTAGTATACGCCAGTGTGTCGAACTGTGATACATGTAGTATGGGTTTATAGCAGTAAACGTGATTTTCCACTGCAGCGACCCGTCAACATGATAAGAAGTGATAACAACTCGGGAATTCGACAAATCAGACAAGCTACACTGGGCAGATGAAGATTCTGCATAAGGGAAACAGATAAACCTCGTTGGAATAAATCGGACTATCCGAGAGGTCTGGTCACTACTGAGATGCGACAGTCATTCAGTGACATTCTTGAGGAGCATGCAATCGGTTCGAGTTCGACTATGTCCAAATTGGAGATCTCTGGAACTACTACCAGCTGCAAAAAAGTACATTTGTGACGCACTGTTTGTCCGTTAATTGACCAGTAAGTGAATCGATTAGTTGTAAGACGGATTGGAGATAGAAGAACACAATGACGATGTACAAACATTCATAATGATTCAAACATCAACATACTGTACGAAGCAACCTGGTTAAGTAAATTCTCACATTTGGGAGGATATACGCTATCGTGAAAAAACGAACAGGGAAAATTCACATCGGCTAGTTGGTTTTGAAGAGTACGAATCGCGCATGCGACTCGCTGTACTTTAAAATGTACACTGATTGAATATCCACTGATCCGTAATGCGTGATTACGTGACCTGCGCCCTGTCATCCAGTTATTATTTCACACAGTACAGCACAAATCCATTGAACTTAGCATACTGATCGCCAACGACCGAAAGTAGATCGACAGAAACGAGAACTGATAAGTTACGATGTCTCCACAGGAGGTTGGTTAGAAGAGTACGCTTGTGGAGACTCAACGATGACATGGAGCTTCCATAATGCAAGGTGATGTGGATTCGGTCCATGTGTTGAGTGCAATCTAACCAACTGACAGAAGTGAGTGAGCCTTACTGGATCACACGTCAGTGATTTCAACTGCAAAGATTTACTGCAAGAATATATATCACCAAAACTGTCCATCCAACCTGATCAGATGTATGAAGCTAATAACGCTCCGACCTACCGTAACAACACCGAATAGGCGTGTAAGTCGCCTTTCACAGAAGCTGACGAGTTCATACCGACTGCGATGTTCATTTTTTGATCCACTGTGCAGGACGCTCCAGTAGGACAACCAGTCAGACAGAAACGTGACTGATATAGCGCGCTCTTGTGTAAATCGATCAACTGAGAGGCACCCACGCGATCGATACTGGAGAGCGAACGCACGTATGTGAAGCTGAAGCGCAGCGAAAGCCGTACAGTCTTCATGGTAGTTCTGAGCCTGTTAGGTGATGACAGCTGATTTTGATGGTTTATTTTGCCCATTAGTGTACAGGGTTCATATCTGGTCTATGCGGGCTGAGAGCAGCAAACCACCCAATCCAATTTTTTGGTCCGATTGCATACAAAGGTAATTGACAGTCAAAATCAATTTGTCAGAAATATGCACAGTATTATGCATTACACGACTTGTCATCAACAAGGCTGATGCCAGAATTTGTGATAAGTCGCTTTGTGCATGTGTACAACGGTAATGAATAGATAAGTATCTCAGATGCAAAAACGGCCCACCACCTTAGTATATTTTACTCGTCATGTTCCAAACGATCGCATTCGGACGGACGTGAGGACTGCCACTCTCGGCAATACCGACAGCGTCCCACAGTTACAAAGTAACCCTTCCGCCTAGTCAGCCTGGAACCCCAACCAAGCGTTGACCATAGACAGGATCTAGTATAACCAAGGAGTTTCAACGACGGACTGAACACTGCACAACTCCAATGATAAAATCTTTCATAGGTCGAACAAATGAACGAAACTTGCGTAGTGGTAAACTTGCGTAACACGACCGGGTAAAGTTGCGTCGAAAATACTGGAAGAATTGTATGCGAATCGAGTTTTATCACTTCCGAGATGGGTTTCCGTCGAGCAGAATAAATTACGCGTGAAAATAGGTCACAGGTCGCAGTACCACATAAACCAATCATGACAACCAGGTTTTTAGAAAGAACCACTCAAATCATTTTAAACACAGTTCGTAGCAGTATCGATGAAAATTCAGAACTGTATGCTACATTAAACTTCCATAATTAGTGTGTTATGACGCCGTGTAGGCTTTCATTTAATACTAATTGTTCAACGGCAGTCAGTAGAAGATTATGATTGCAAATTATTCAATACTCCATTGTAAATACCTGGAATGTCCCCCCCTCTGGAGCAGCCAAACGGTCAGTCTGACCAAAGGAACCGAAGGCCCGTCAATGCGACGACCGCCTGGCGACGTCAAAGGTAGTATGTATGATAGTCATCGATCAACAGAGAGAAGAACAGCAAGCGAGCAGGACAACATAGAGTTTACGGAAATTCCCTAAATGTGTACAATTACCCACAAATAAGCTCAGCGACGTGCAAAATCTTTCTTGAAATTCCGGAAGACGTGTATTTGCTGAATGTGGCTTGCAGCGCTCCAAAATTTATCTGCTGCGATGCTTGCAACCAGTTAACAATGAGCTTTGTAAATGCCTTCACAATTGATAGTTGAAACAAGATGACATTTTGCATTGCGGCATTCATAATTATGAAATCATGCAGAGTATGAATATAATTAGGATGAAAAAAACAACGCTGATAAGATAACCGAAATGTGATGTGAATGGTATGATGATGGTTTATAAAGCATGAAGCTATTTAATCAGGATTGTAGTATCATGAGACAATAGAGCCAATCGTGTAGTCAACTGCTGAGGAAATTTCACTAAGCATCGTAAACTATCGTTTCAGTATATTGGAACTACTGGACAATCCAGTAAAGCCTTGGCACACCGTTGTAACCGCAACCATCCAAACGGGAACAGGGGTGAATGCGCACTGTACGTCAAGTAGCTCGGCTCCACCGTCCCAGTATTTTGGTCATCACGGTCCGCGACCGGTAACACCTGGCTAATGATACATGTCTCTGTACCTGTTTCAACACTCGAAAAGCAACGCTGTCTGGTAACCAGTACGCGTCGATGAGTGCAAATGGAAAGTCAGATACGGTAATTATCTAGGGAATTGGGCTATCACGATCATCTTTCCACGAAACGATGGGTAGTGAAAAATGCATCCCTGTACGACACAGAGTTGCAAATTACTAAAGGTGTGATCGAAAATTAATTATTCCCTCCTAGAATCTGAAGCAAATCATGCTGTACTGTCAGATTTACCGTGACATTTGTTTTATAGCCATATTACCAAAACTGTAGGCGTCGCTTGTCACCACACAGTTTTGTTGCTTTGTTATTGAACCGTGTCGTTCCGATTCCTGTCAACATGTCTTATCTGACCATTTTATTCACATATGAGTACCGTGATGAAGGCAACTTGCTGCGTTATTAAGATCGGGGTAGACAGCTCGTTCAAAAGTGTTGCCAAGATTGAAGTGCGTTGCTGTTTGGTAACTTGCATTGTCATGGAAAATGCCGTGTGTAAATTAAACCGGAAAAAATATTACGTCAGGTCCTGCTGGTGGACCACAACTAAGAGGACAATATGTTGTTTTAAAGGTAATAGCTACCCATGTTGAAACATTTTTTGTACTCTGCAGATGAAACATATGCAGCACATAGAGAGTATTGGATACCGTTAGCTAGAACTGACCACATATTCCTGATGTACGTTTGTCGGTACGGCTTATGGCGTTATAGGGGACAAATAGCACACTACGTGTGTGGTTAAGGTCTATCTGTGACTAATGGCAACTGAAGGCAAGGCTGAAACGGCTCGAGTAGTGGACCGATCACGGTCTCCAGGCCTGGACGTATGGTGTCCGCGATAGATAACAAGCCATTACAAGTCCACTCTGGCGACACACCCGGCGCGCGTAAGTGACATTAAACTCCGCCTCAGGAAAGCACGATTGTTTGATATTTCTGCTGGGCAAACCTATGAGTTTTAGCCCATGCATAGTCGATTAATTCAGCTGGATTAAAAGTTTTGTTGCTGTTTGCCTGTCGGTACTTATCGCCTAAGTGATCAAAGATGAATTCTACTTAGTTATCAATCCATCATTTCTCATTTGCTCCTACACAACCTTCACTCGTTATTTACATAGGAGAAGGAAAGCCGGCTCATTTCCGAACAGATTCACTCTGACTGCCACCTTTTTATTCAACTGTGCATAATGTTTGCGTACCCGGTGACTGGCAAGCTTTCAGCTAAGGGACGATCCAATAGAAGTCAAAAACCTTTCACAGGATTTCGGGTGAGATGGCTTATCCTGACCGGGCCAGATTGGCGTATGAGGTCTGCATACGTCATGGCGATCCGTTACCGCAGTCGACAAAGCTACTTATTAAGTTGACCTGAACCCAGTGCCACGTCGCATACGTATGTCCTCTTCTCTCCACTTCCCGGACTTGCCGCTGTCATCGGGCGTTCTCTGTGCAATTAAATTTATCACCCTAGCAAACGGTCTACGACACACCCTTGGCACTACCTTGTAGGACATCCCAACCAAGTATTCAACAAGAAATAACCATCAAAAAGAGAGACAAGGGAGACAGTTTGGCACGATAAAATGAATCTCATTATTTCCGATGCTAGCAAATTTAGCACGCACGAACGCGGACAGGATAAAACATATCTGATCAGACAGTGGGCCGTAAGCCCTCTCAATCATTTGAATGAACAAAGCGAAATAAACAGCCAGCATTTGACCACCAACCGTTCTGGTCAACACTGTTTCATCAAGGCCCGTCGGTTCAAGCCATGTAGAAGCATATCAGGGTAAATCATTACAAGCATAAACGCGATGTGTATACACTACAAGCGCATTCGCTTCGCGATCGCAGATCTGGCTAAAACCTGGATTAATGAAAATGGCCAAATACCGTAGAACGTCTTCCTTTCATCAATCCAGGGAATGAATTGAACGAATGAATGAAAGAACAGTACTCAATTTCTTTATCTACTTCAGTATCCGTTAACTCTGAGCTTTAACTTGAATAAGGCAGTGAGAAGATGCAAATCAAGTATTGTTCTCCGGAGTAACATATCGTACATTCTGACCACACATGGGCATGTAACTAATTTTAAACACTAAGATAAGGTTCCATAGAGCGGAAATAATGGCTTAAAAGATTAGACACACAGATATTGAAATGAAGATCAAAAACATGGGATGTTGACTACCAGGGTAGCTGCAACGTCAATATAAATTGTTTTTAACACACAGGAGGAGCTTTTGACATCTGATAGCCAAAGTTTCAACAAACTGGAAGATGCGTTTCTAGTGGCTTCGAAGAATCACGGAGAATTCGTCACAAACCTTGAATCTGTGTCCTGTTTGGATTACGTGTTTTGCTATTGATAACGTTGGGTGCCGTCCGTCGGCCTCTATGCACGCGCCTGGCGTTTCAAACTGTGATTCCAGCCACTTGGGAACAGGCTTCTTGGTACCAGAAGTTAGCTGTCGGTTTGTCCTCCCTATGTAGCTCACACTGCAGCTACACAAATATATTTTTTATATACACAATGGGATGTGACAGAAGTAGGCCGTTTGTTTGTAGCCGAGGGGACTTGTAAGACCCTAGATCGCTGTATAACACACAGTTTTACAGCGTTATAAGATCTGGATACAACAACTGTTAGGCATCTTTTCCTCATTGTTGACCAACCGTAACCTACAACCTAGAGTTCTAAGCACACCATCTTCTTTGATACTGTTGTTTCCTGTATCAATGGGATAATGACACTGCTATGCTTCTTGATAAGTTGCAGGGGCTACCCGTTGGCCTGCAACATATTTGTATGTGCTTAATTCTAGTGGTGGATTGTCTTCTGTGCATGACCTCCGCGCTGTGCGAAAAAGCGTTCGAACTAGACCTCTCTAATATTGTACTGGACAGAAGCTTTCAAAATGTATACACTGTCAGGTCCAGGTGGGCTTTCTATAAATGGACCATCCTGTCGTGTAATCTGATGTTCGAATAACTAGAATATCTACGAACGGAAGAAAATAGTTTACTTCGTTCTCTCTAGTTATCTTGAGGTTTGGATGTGCGTATTTCAACCCCGAGAATAACGCGTTTCCATCATTCGAATTATCGTCTACGTAACAATTGTACAGTAGTGGTTTTGATAAGCTTCCACATAATGTAGATTCAATCTTAGCCATGAAGAAATCAGCTAGAAATTGACTCAGGGGACTTCTCATTGCGACCCAGTCTATTTGCCGGAAAGTAAAGTGCGTGCACAAGAGTAATAATGATTTTAGTTCGGACATTGAAATGAGAAAAGCACGTGGTCAGGTTAAATGAAAATTCAAACTTCTAGATCACAAGGCGTTTGCTGCCACGTGATACACTAGATCACATGTAAAGTCTGGGTACTCACAAGTTGCTAAAACGCCTATAGTAAGAATAATCGGAGTTCGAAACCCATAACCGTGAGATTGATAGTGAATGTTATTACCACGCGCTTGAGATGATATAGGCTTCTGTGGGGTCACAAGTAGACTGGAACCAAGATACCTCTAATTGAAAAGTTACTCCGATTAAGTGAAAAATCATTACACCGTCGAATTACTGCAACTTCCAGACAATAAATACGGGGCTCAATCTTTACATACCATAGCTGGTAAACCACAGTCATCTTTGTTCGATCTATTAATTATTACATTCGGTAGTACGCAAACAGCCCAGCAAGAACAAAACTGAAAGATGGAAGCGGAAAAAATGGAAACCGACAGAACACGAGATAACCGCATCAAATAGGGAACCAAAACAAACAATTGCACTAACATCAGACAATTGGGAAATTATACATTTCTTTGTATGCAACCAACAAAAATCGAACTGGTACACAATTGATTTTTTCTATAAAACTTTGATTCACAAAGAGATAAAGGTTGAAGCTATCGAACATTCAACAAAGAAGCAGAACATGTTACATTGAAGTGAAGCAACCTACCTCCACATCTGCAGCTAAATTGGATAAAGGATCGACCAAAGATGTGCGACTGCTATTCAGATTTGATTCCCCACAATCAGACGAACTCATAGGCGAAAGGGAACTCTCATGACTCCAAATTGGACAATTCACTCCAGAATCTCTCAGAGCAGTCTCTACAGGCAGAATGGAACGGTCCCGAGACAATTCAGGTAAAGGTTGCGTAAACCATGCATGGTGGAAGATCTCTTGTGTGGTCGGACGTTTCGAGGGAACTTTGGACAACATCCATCGAATAAGCCGTTCACAAACTGAAACAAGCCAATAAGATCACAATCCGGCCGTGTCAAAAGCTGCTGTTTAGCATTGCTTGACGGTTATTCGCCTTTTAAACAGAAAATAGTTTTGAAGATGACATCTTTCGTATTAAAAAACAAAAAAGGGGACAGACTACACTTTGCGATTAGGAAATTAAGTAACTAAAATCACGTGTATAACTTTCAGATCGAAAGCCGATTGCTACCGTATGACAAAACTAGATTACATCTAAGTGACCAGGTGTTTCAAACTATTCAAACGCTTGGACAGTAGAACCCAAGGTAACCGAGGTTCGAAACAGTAATCAGGGTTACCGGTGTCGTTCCCACGGAGTTTCCTAGAGTTTATGAAATTAAACAATCATATTAAAACACAAAACAAAGTGATTCAAGAATGAACTGGACAAAGGATGACTAAGAGATAACAATACTAATCTGCAGGCCCGAATCCAGTTCACTTCAGAAACCAGCTCAATTGGACTGTGTATGATCAATTTAAACGTCATTCAGCAAACTGTCCAAATAGGCTGTAGATCATCAATCAGAAATTTGTATAATAAATAACTAATCTTTCTACATTCATCGAAATTCTACACGAAACCAAAGATGAAGTAGGACAAGACGACATTGCAGCTTGAAAGACAGTGGGAGAATCGTTTGAAAATCGATGTACTCAGGCTTAAGATAGTTCAGCATAAGGATAAACTGTGGACCGTGGTCTCATTAGCAAATTAAACGAACGATGGTCAAGATATTTTAATATAGACAAAAAAGTAACATAGTGGTGTAATGTACATTCACATACACACGGACGTCGAGAAGGAGACCAGTTATTCTGGACAGCACGAAATTATTTCCGGTGCGATAAATCAGAAGAAGAAGAGCTACTGTGTTTTGTAAGGTACTTTACTATTTCATTTGAATTGATCACATAGTCATCAGGTGTTTGCTGCCTAACGACAGTCTCCATTCAGTAACCGACCAAACCCCACTAGAGCTGAGCAATCTATGTAGACATTTTGATAGTCCTTCATGCTGCAATCAATGTTTGAATGTAGACGTAGCTCTTTTTTAGTGGTTAGGTCCCCTCCCCTCCCTCTTTTTTCTTCTGTCTTCCTAAACAGGGTTTGTTTCTTCTTCTTCATGGTTGTGTGGCAGTTAAGCATCAGTGTGAACCACTGATGTATTGCTGTCTATGATGATGATGATGAGTCAATTTAGCGGCGCCCGCTAAACCGACACAACAAGCACAGCAACATTCGGTAAGTGGCCATATTATTTGGCGGTTCTAGTTGGCGACCCTTTTAACACCATCCGGGTGAAACCAACGTAGACCAAAGTAAGCGCAAGTATCTTCGCAAACCTTACCTCAAACCATGGACCACCCAGCCTATTGCTTCCTCCAGCAATACCCAGAGAGTATCATTGACAATAACAATGTCTAAATCGCAAACGATGTAAAAACCGACCAAACGGTCTTTCTCTCACACATTCCCTCGCGTTGTCGTTGACTCATATTTTCCTGTTTCTGTCTACTTGGTCTTTTTTAGTAAGTATGACTAATTTATGGTGTTGCATTAACACGTAGTCTGTCGGCAAAATCGATATTTTCATTGTGTGCTCTGAGAAACCAAAAATATATAGCTGATCGTTTATGTTGTAATACACACACCGGAGTAGGTGTACAATTATCGTCTAGTTTGTAACACTGTATTCCACCGACAGCAAAACTGCGACGTTCCTCAGTAGCAGAAAGAGTGGGTTGGTCCTACATTACAATACTATGATCCTTGTGTTTGGGCAGGAACCTGGCTATGTGACTGACCGGCTAATCGGAAAACAATTCACAGCAGAGACCGATGGTGACAAGGAAAACAACAGCGGTCGAACCACATAGCGTTTAACGACCCACTGGGCTTATCACTGTCTTATGTCGAAAAGTGCTGCAAAAAAGCCTTGAGTAGTGTATGGCACCGATAAGTATGGCACTGGAAGTCTGGACGCAGGCAGTCATCAATCTAGAACAAAAGAACTTAAGCCTAAAAGATGCATTCATTGGACTTCGTACACAAACTGATCACCTATGTGTACATGCGTGTGAGTCAGTGAGGGCTTGTTTCTCATATAGCTAGGAGATTTGAATTGCACTTGAAGTATAAGGAATCCTTTCTTCGTCTTCAGGTCTTGAATGAGATGCCTCATCTTGAATGTATAAAAGATGAATCTACTGTGGGTGAAAACCTGTACACTACCTGCACTCTGTTCCACAAATACTGGTTCCAGTGGGGTCGACTGGAAAACTATTCTTGCGTCATCGGGTTTCATCTGGAGTATTTGGAATGTTATATGAAAATGCAGACACTTTTGTTTCATGCCAATTTTCCTCTGTCCTATCAAGATTAGCATTAGCTGGCTGTACTTGTGAGTTTTCCGGATGCACCCATTGTTTCCTAACCTTTCAAATACGTTTTCCTCATTTGATGTGAACTAGCAGATGTCAGGACAACTTTTAGAACATTCCACTTTTGTCGATATGACATCTCGTTTTGCGGCCTGACGTTCCTCGCGTGCATGCGACGTTAATCTTGTCGAGTGGTTTAGACGATGAATACTGCTGTGCGGTCTTTTGGTGACCTTGATTAAGTATGCGTTCCTCAATCTCATGGTTTTAACTTGATGGAGTTTTACTTTTATAAACCTTCAAATAGACATAATTTATACGTGAAAATTCTTGTAATTTGGGACTGACGTTCTAGTGATCTTCTAGCTAAAAAAAATAATCTAACATTTGTTGTGGTGGGGGTTGTGATGCGTGTATAGGCATTTGCCGTGTGAAAACGGAGTTTTCTGGATGTAATAGTTTTGCCGAACGATCTTGTCTTTGGGATAATTCCGCATCCATTCCCTGACAAATATAATGGGAAAATGTTTCACGGATAGTAGGAGGGTGAAGCAAGCTGAAGAATAATAAACGAGTATTGACAGGAATAAAAAGAGTACAATGACTTATGGCTCGATATTTTGTCATATGCGATAGCGTTACCACACGAAGGTACCTGTTATCTAGGAACGCCCTGCTGAAATAAGCTGACATCAAAGGTTTTATGCTCCGGAACTAGGCCATAGTCAAACACTAGCCTAGTTCCGGACACACACGTAGATCATTGTGTAGCACGCATTGGGTTGGAGTACGTGAGATGTGTACGAACCGCTGAAATTTGCTAAGTAGCACTGCTACACTCAACGACTCATAGAGACTACCTGTCTCACAGACAAACCGGTGAACCTTGCCATTGTTGATGTGATGTTCCCACCACACTTAGTTAATGTCTCAGATGACATATTTTGAGTAATCCGACTTCACAACTATATAGGATAACTGCTCATACAGTTATACTGTATGATGGTTAGAAATCTCCAGGGTAGTCATCAGGAAACAATAGTGTAGCGAACTAGCTCGTTTTCGGTTATTCACCATCAAGCTAATTACAGAACAATTGATATGAAACAGAGTTGTCACGGCGAAACGAACAAAAACAAGTAGCAAATTTGAGTGAAGTCAGACACGTCATAAGTACACACGGAGACAACGTTCTGATACGATTATGTCATAATTCTATATGGTGTGCTCGACCGTTCATAGACAAACACCATGCCGGTCCTACAGTCAACTTAGGTTAGCGGACGCCATCCAGACTTTCACTACTATTTTTGGTCACATCAGACATTCGACCAGAGCTGACACAACGTCCGACATAAATGAACTTCTCGAATATCTTTAACTGTCCATCATCTAGCGTGAGTACAAGCGCAGGCTCCCGCCAAGCTTGTAATAGCACTAAGCATGTTGTAGGCGGAAACGCCGAACAAAAGTGATGAATTGAAACCCCTAATACATCCAGTATATTTGGAGCTGTCCTTGACATATTACTGAGCAATGCAATATTCTTTGAACACTCGAAGTCTTGAATGTTGATACCAGTCGAATAAATTGTTGTTTGAATTCTCCTTTAGTGTTATTTTCCAAAATGTGAGAAAGCGGACAATCCGATCGCACTCCGTTTGCGGTGCTAGCGATCAAGGATAAGCTGATGTAGGCTGGCCCAGCCGAAAGGCTTACCTGAATGCGTAGGTGGCGATCAATTGTGGTTGGTTCAGTTTGAAATAATCCAAATCACCGAACGTCTGTTAAAGACTTTTTCCCAAGATATTCCACGTCACTGTTGATCTGAGAGACGACCCGAGCCACAGTACGTTCCGGTCAGGCTCAAGGCCTTTGTAATGATGATGAGTGTGGACGGCTGAGAACATTCCTGTGTGCTGAGGTCATTCGATAATAGTTCCCATATCCAAGAACAGAATCAGAGGCTCTAGTCAAAACCGTAGGGGAACCAGACTGACCCATCCGGACTAAAATTCTGCCATCCACCATACTTCTTCGACTCAATGCAGATCGAGAGGTAGACGGTAGGCAATAACAGATAGCATGGGAACAGCGTCATGCTTACCATCGGCCACCAATAGTCCTTTTCTTCAACTATAATGATGTGTTCGACTTACTGACGCTTAAACACAAGATTGTGCCAAACGTGCTTATAAACTTACTGTTCATACTTTATTTCCATATATCAGCCCAAGCTAGGTTCTACAGTGAACTGTCCAACATTCTCAGCGTCAAAAAATGGCGTACTCTCAAGCTAGCACTTTTCGTCATTTTTGTTCGATTTTGTCATGGACAAAGTAATGGGGGAGCGCTCACGGAACTCACATTACCTGAATGGATCACCGGGCTGGCACAAAACCAGTTGATCTTAACTGTGCTCTTTGTCGACTTACAAACAGCACGGTGACTGTTAGACAGTATCTTGTTCTCTGCAAAATATTTTGGAATGCGAGTAGCAGCCTCAAATTGCAAAGTGCTTCTGTAAGACTGCTACGGATTACTTACATCAAGTTTGAGATAATGAAATTGACTGTTTTATGTTCTTAGGAAGTTGCGTCAACGGCAACGGAGAAATAGAAAACGAAATTCGATGTCTATTGGTTGTAGTATGTTAGAAACCTAGTGAGCATCAAAAATTTCAGGATAATTTATGAGCAATCGGTTACTTGCTTTATTGATAACGTTTCACTCCTGACATAAAGACTTCTTCAGACCAAATGAATGAGTTACAAATCTGATAGTATTTAAGGTAGGCTAGACGTAAGTGTGCGAGAGTAAAACGTTAGGAATAAAACAAATTACGGATTGTTCACATGTTCTGAACTTCTGTCTCGTTTCTCGTAGGCGAGGATGGTATCTTCTTATCTAGGACCTGTATGAGGCTTAAAGTTTGTGTATATAAGGCGACTTTGCTGACTACGTTAATTTATAACGGCGAAACTTGGCTACTGTGCGTAGAAGGTGTGAAGTGTCTTGAAGCCTTGACTGTCAACGTCCACGTTCGGTCGAACGCACCACGTGGCACCAACAGATAAGTGACGATAAGGGTACGAAACTGCCATTTCGCAGTGGATTGTAAGTGGGTTTTTTGATCAGTCTTTAAGAATGTACAAACTTAGATAGTTAAGCCATGTCCCGTGGATTCAAGCTAATCGTCTGCCACATCGAGCACTATTTGCGGATGCAGCTGATGCCTAATGTGAAGTGGATCGATGATGATTTGACGTAAGGGAATGGAGTCATTTATCAAAGGGTTGGCCATTGTAAGTCAAGCATGTCTCTCGAGCTGTGATTCTTGCGACTCACCAAGTCATTGGGTGAGGACCCTAAATGAGTTGGCTACTAATCAGGCTGAGTTGCGTGAGTGTTATTTGGTCGAGTAGTCTGTAAAGTAGGTGCGGTTAACGATGATAGGCAGTAAAAACCGTAAGGAGGCTGCCCTGCCGATGAAACTTGACCTTTATTTATGGGTCGGTAGTTTGCAAGATAAAGATACATAGACACTGAATGCTTGAATAGAGGCAAATGTGTTCTTAGAAATTGGATCCCATTTCTTCCTTTAATTTGCTTCCTGGTTGGGGCGTAGTATCATTTTGGTTGTGCGGCCGTTTAGCGTCGGGATGAACCACTAATGTATCAGTGTCTATAAAAATTTTGATGATGACTGGCGCCACCCCATCGTTTCAATTTGATCCTGCTATTCTGGGTGGTGGTAATGTTACGCTGGTGAGCAAAATCCAACCATTCAGGGCTTTAGCCCTAGTTGGTATGAATATACATAACTTGCAATATGCAAGCTGTTTATTGGTATGAAATGTAGAGGCTACGGTTTATTGTAAACAAATAATGTTTACTTATGCGTAACATTCCTTGTGACGTACCTTTCGGTTACCACTTACCCGTGCTATCGGATTAGTTTGCTTCGGCGTACTGCTCACGACTGTGCGAAGAAGATATCTCTTTGTACGTTCTTCATTCGCAATTCTTCTGCGTGTTGCAGTGCACTTTCCTGTAACATACTGAACCAGACGCAGAAATATTCACGAATCGAACACATTTCAATCACGGGTCAACGACGGAGTTTGCGATAACATTTCACATATATTGGTAAATCGATCAAGAATAACACAACGTTAGGATCAACCTTTCAACCATCTAGGGTGGATTTTCCTAGGAATGTTGTAATCGAAATCACACTAACAAATGAACAGAGGTCACGTGGGATTGACCGTGGTTAGGTCAATCATTCAAACTAAATTTGGTGCGAATATCTTAAAACTGATTAATAATCAGTTCACATTCAAGGAGTGCTAACATTTTCCCCGTAATCAATGACGTTTCCATTATCGCGAATCAACCTGGATCTTTATTATCTATTGACGTCACCCACGTCTGCGTTAGTCTTTTTTGCCAATTGAACGAAAGTATGAATTTCCTCCCTGTTGCTAAGTCATTGGGTGGACACCGAAGATTCTCAACGTTGTTTATCGATTGTTAGTTTCCAGATGAATAAGCGAATTTAGATTTCTTTAACCTACCACACATGCTACGGTAGTTCACAAAGACAAACGTGTAAAACTGTGAACAATCTGAGCGAATGTTACCAATCATCGTTTGGTATTTGGCTTATATACATTGGATGTCAAGTGGACTTTTCAGACAAGAAACTCATACATTAGATAAACTGGCGAAAGAGACTAATGACGGAGTGTGTCAACGCAAACTCACAGACGTGCGTGACTTCAATATATAATAAAGATCCATATTCACTCGCTATAATGGAGACGTCCTTGATTACGGGAAGAATGTTAGCAACCCTTGGAGATATATGTGAATTGTTATCGCAAACTCCGTCGTTGACCCGTGATTGAAATGTGTTCGATTCGTGAATATTTCTGCATCTGGTTCAGTATGTTACAAGAAAAGACGATGCAACACGGAAAAGAATTGCAGATGAAAAACGTACAGATAAAAAACACCTGACTGCAACGATTCAATTGGAGATCATAGTTATGGAGAAATTTCACTGATGAATAAGTTGAAACCAACACTAGAAGTGTAAGAGAATAGACTTCAGGTGCGTCGGAATTTGTGCAAACATGTGCATATATATATATATATATATATATATATATATATATGTCAGTGCGTCTTCCACTTTTAAACCTATTCATGGATACGTTTATGTATATACGTATGCGTATTTTTGAAAGCCCTGCTGATGTTGAATCAGCTTCGTTGGCTAGGACACGTCCGACGAATGGGCAATGACAGTATTTCGAAGCAACTGCAGTATGGATAATTGAAACCCGGTAGCCGAAATCTTGGTGATCAAAAGCGGAGATATCAGGATGTTGTGCAAGTAAGTCTTTCACGGTGTAACATTGATTGTAGATGTTGGGAAGGCTTGGCGTTGAACCGGACAGTCTGGAGGAATGCGATTCGGACTGGCGTCCGCGAGTTCAACGAGCTGTTACTGCGCGACCGAAAGCGCGCGGTTCGTAAGGGAACCATCGATGCCATTGGTCGTTGTGACATGACTGTATGGTGTTGCGATGTGTGCAGCAGCGAATGCGTTGGCCGCCTTGGATTAGTAAGTCACCAGCGTACTCACAGTGCACCGTCGGTAAAGAGACAACGAGTACGTCAGACTCAGGTAGGTCATATCAGTGTATCCATTCCATTTTTGTTAGTGATTGCATTTATCAAAACTATGGTCGTTTGGCTACTACTTCGCTTCTTTTAGAAAAGTGAGTGTCTGCGGTCTTCTACCCATTCTTTTCTTAAGCTTTGTTGATGTATTGAATGATGAATGGTTCGCCTGTTGTTTCTGCAGTCCAACCTGAATGTTGATCTTCATTCTTATCCT
>JTDE01002973.1:3402-14138 GCA_014338405.1 Paragonimus skrjabini miyazakii | reverse complement strand
GAATGCCACTTAAGCACTTGACATTTACGAGCGTGTGTCCTCTGGGCAAATGATAAAACAAAACGGGCACGCACAACAGCATGGTCCGAGTCCAGGTGGTTGCTCCAAAAGGCACGACAATCCTTAACAGAGTGGCGCCACCTGTAACTGACTGCTATATGATCCAACTGTGTCCACGGTTGGGAAGCACAACCGTTGATAGGGCTACATGGGCAATGACCAGATTCGGGGACGTGTATTGGGATTAGATAGTGCATTTTACGCGAATTTCACCTCATCGATTATGGCGATCTGGACAAGCTGAAGTCAATAAATCGAATGTTAGTATGTTTGTTATTGTGTGTGTCCTTAGCTATCATCATACACATCTTTTCAGCAAAGTAGAAAATACAAAACTCAAACAAATGATACTCAAAAGTGCCAACAAAGAATGCAGTGTAAAGCTGATCAAAATATTTATTCATCTTTTCTTAGCGTTTCAACGTCCGCTTCCGCTTACTGATTTCGTTTTATTAACTATGCTTAAATTGACACTCAGGTCATTCATGAACATGTATAGGATAACAATAATAATAATAATATACTACACTACTTGGTCAAAAACAACCACCTCCAAGTTAGTAAGAGCAAATGTAAAGTGATACATCGTCGTCATTCGGGTTGCACAGATTACATTCGAAAAAGCGAAAAACTGACACACGCGACTGTCGCAAATAACTTTAGCATGTTTTTCAACAGTGCGTAGGTCAAGAAAGCCAACTCGGTACATCGGTTACTCAATGGACTGTTTAGTCTGCTTCACTCAGACTGAATTCACTATTATCTTCAGCTCGCTTATGCCACCATCTCGAGCTGAAGAAAGTCGTCACTACCTCCTCAGGGGTATTACGCTCATTGAGAAGATACAACGGGGAGCTACAAAACGGGTTAGGTTTTCTATCTTACTCAGATAGATTGCGCAAATTGGGGGCACTTCTCAATGCGCTACTGAAATACTAGATGAGTACTGATGAGTAGAGGATTTTGGTTTTCATAAAGATTGAACATCACCCACAATTGATCGCAGCTGTCGCATTCTCACAGACTTTCCAGTCGGTCCCTTTCGAATAAGAGCTTCATCAACCCTAATATCCCATGAGAAAAAACGCTGGTGCCTAGCGAAGCTAACGACCTCAGGGGTAACTTGCAAGAGCTATAACATCAAGTGCGCCGTGTGACTTACAGGGAACCCTTGTAACATCCAAGTGTGCCCAATCTGGAACAACCTAGTAGTCATTCGTAGCATTCCCGATAGCGGATACACGTCAGCCATGCAAATGACTATACGTTTGCTGTTCTATCTTCACATAATCTGTAATGAATTTCGTGCAATAAACAACCTCTCTGGCAAACGGTCTTTTGCGGTCACAACATGGGATTTTTTAGTAAGCCGCATAGTCCAGCATACAAATATGTTGAAGACGTTTATACTCCCAGTCATTCTATTAACATCAATCACACTTAGACTACACAATAAGGATCGGTGAAGGTAGCATGACTGTATGAAAATCGTCATGTGAAGTTCCACAATATGTTCACATATGGCTTGCACACAGGGTAAGAAAAGTCGGGTACTTTTTTTAACAAATTACCATCTGTGTCGAGCGGACCAAGCGCCATAGTTACTTCGAAACTGACAAATATCTCGGTCGTGAACTTTTAGACGGTCTACCGTGTTTCTTCTATTTCATCTAAAGTAAGATGGACATCCTCCATTGCACGGCGACCGAAATCGTTAACAGACTCTCCTTATTTTATAAAATCATTAATTTTTATCATGTGCATGCTGCTAAGCTGAGTTTATTCTTCTTCGAGTGAATTTGATAAAAATTTCCTCAGTTTGCACTATCTAACCACATATCCCCCTATTCCACATGAACCTAATTCGATTATTTCTAATCACTTCAGCATCTGTAAAACAATCATTTACAAGCCTTTACACACATATACACACAAGTAGACAAACCATAAGAAGTGGTCACCAGATAGCTATTCCTCAGTTACACAAGACAATCCTCGAAACGTTGGCTTACGTGAACATCTAGTGACAGAATATCAATTTATTGACCAGATGCGTTGTGTTCATTACAAACACAAAACGGTATATTACCAGCAGCTAATCACATGACGTTTTGTTGTATCAACTGAATCGAACAGTGAGTAAAACAGTATGCTTGCTGCGGACGTTCGCAGTATAGACTGTGCACTTGATTGAGTTGTATTCCATAGTGAAGAAGGTAGTCTTGAGTAGAACCCAGTCTAGCATATGTCGGCGTGATAACCACCACATATTAAGGTTTCACTGTTACGCATGCGCTGGAATGCGGAAGGTTCTCTTATCTACAGCTGACGCCTAGACTAACGTAGTATGACGAGGAACACGTTCAGGCAGGCTTTCCAGTCAACTGGTTTCAGAAATAAGAACTGAGTTCTAGTTTCACTCGTTTTAAAACATTTTAGCAGTGTACAGCTTTGTCATGACAGATATTCGAAGTCCTATTCGCGTTCTAATGAGTCAGCTGTGTTGACCACTACGTCATTGACCTGACATTAGGCAAGACCGAATCAGCACATACAAACGCTCAGTTACACTCAACCGTGGTTCAACCGCCTCGACAGGAGGCACGGTAATTATGTCACTGGCTTCAATCGATTGTCCCACGATTAAGGCTGCTTACCAAGTTAAACCCAGAATTCAGTAAACTTAATTAGCAATGTAATGTTAACTGATAAAGAGTGACGGGTTTGCCAGATCTAAGTTGAAAATTTTTCAGCAACTGCAGTTGAGTGCTATGGTTGTGGCAAAGATATGTGATACTGATCAGCTCTAACAAAATTAAAACTCGAGTCTGGTATTTTTTTTCCAAAAGTCGACGGTTTGAAAAGCTATCTGAATGCGAAAACTGTCATCAAATGTGAGTGTGGTAGTCAAACCTGAGACTGCTTTACGTAGACGTTGATATGGCAGGCTAATGGGAAAACAGCGAAAGAGATCGTGAAAGAACCTACCGCAAGAAAGCCAATAAGGAACCCGGAAACTGGCAGAGAGCACTTGATGTCTTAAATGAGGCAGTGCTTGTGCGTCGAAGGGTAAGGTGCCGCAGACCATCACATAGAGCACGACACCGAGACTCTGCGAAGAAGGCAAGTCAATGGTCAAGCAAGATTATTAAATAGACAGAATTATTAAGATAACATTGAAAAAGATGCTAATTTGATGTGAAACAAGCTTTTTAACTAGAGGATTGTTTCTCATGACAGTAGGAACAATTTCTAATCACAAACAACTAGAAAATGAACAAAGATTTTTGATCGGGGTTTGAACAATGAATAATCAGTAAGTTAAAAAGTAAGCATGGACACACTTAAAAAAAGACATCGTCCTTTGTTGCCATTTTATACACGCTGACAGGCAAATCTGTGGTATGACCAACGAAAAGAGTCAAACAACGACGATGACGCAACACTGCAGCACAAACGAGAGACAGACCATTTAAACCAATAAAACGGGCGCTGAATATTGCAGCCGTAAATATGCACAATGAACGACTGACGATGGATGATTTCACAGATTATCTAACAGGTACGATTAGCCTGTTACCTTACTTGTAACCAATAGCATAAAACTGTTAATCCGGCAATTACAGGCAAAATAAGCATAATAAACAGTTTACCGTTAATACATGTAAAAGTCAATGCATACAAACGCATATAAAATCAATATATCCGCAATATTGTAACGAGTTTTGAGGTAGGGCTGCCCGTGAAAAGTCATGATTGCTGAAGAAAGCTAAAACCGTGACAGTAGACAACTGTGATTCGGGTGATATGTGAACATCACAATTAACAGGACACCTATTTTTTGGTGGAAATGGACTACATCAATTGAAACATGCAGTCACATACAAGCAATGAACCGACCATCACCAGCCGTCTTAGCACAACATAAAGGCCACAGGAAGTGAAAAGTTAAAGTCTGGAAGTAGAAGTCTTATAAAAACAGTTAACCACGTAGATAACTTAAAAGACAGTTAAGGTTTCTCACGAAATCGTATCTTTTGTAGATAAAACGTCTCCGACCAAAGTGGATGAACAAAACTTTACCCAACTGTTCTCGGATTACTTTTTAGTATTTTCTCTTGACTCAGCGGTTTCTATTGACGCCTGGTGATCATAGCTAATGATTATTGATATTTACCCTGCAAATACATATGCATTTTATTCAAATCGGTAGTAATATGGCACGTTTCAGTTCTTCTGATTTGACCTTGAAGCAAACATGAGGTTGGGCGTGCCATTTTCTCTGAGGAAATGGAACATCTCGTGTACTTCAAGTTCTATCAGAACACTACTATCATAAGTAGTTTCTAGCACGAGTTGCAGTGCATACGACTGTCGACGGGTTGTGAGAACGAAGTTCTTTGTTTCCAACACTGAAACTACATTTTAACGCTGGTTGATATGAATTGGGGAATTGGATGGACAAGTTTTATACGACGTACTGACGAAAACTATATCTTCAAAGGATGCAGTGATTTCAAGCAAGAGGTCTTTTTTAAATCCAGTATACAACCCGTGTACAGAACGATCGAAAATGTGAATAGTACAGATTAAGAGTACGCAAAAATACCATCATCTGACCAGTAATCGATCCGAGGTTGATTCCATCATATAGCTATTTTAAGAAGCCGACAGAGGATTAGTTTAACAACGTGGCACCCACTAAATGTCTTGAGAATAAACTATTCGCAAGATTTGATACTTTTCACATAAACCACAAGTATAGCCAAGAGTGAGAATCGCCTTAATCGAAGCCGATCGTACACAATACTGCGTTTATAGGCAGATGTGGAAAAATAATAAGACACATCAACTATGCACTTGTATGGCAGTGAGAAGCAAAAGCCATTCATCAACCATGTTCAATTAAAAAGTGGAAGGTGATAAGCAGTTTGATGCCCGCAAACACTATTATCAAGCCTGCTGAAAAAATTGCTTTCACCCAATAAAGATCATGGATGGCCGCTAACACGCGGTAGGTTAGATAACATGTAACTTGGGTATGACTAGATTTCCCAATCCAAAACAAGAGGCTGCCAGACAACCACGACCAAACTCTGCGACCCTGGCATGGCAGTAGGTGTACTGAACACGAGCTTGATGTTTTACGGACGTGCCAGTAAAAATTCTAGCTGTTAATACAAACATAAGTAAGCTCACCAATGTTTGAGGTGCTACGAAACTAGCTAACCATATTATTTTCGATTTTCTACAAAAGCCACAAGATATAGATTAGGACGAGGTACTGTTCCAGGGGCCATAGGCAAAAAAGAACATTAAATTGATTTACACTTCAAAATTCTACGTCACAAAACTGGACATGCTATCACATAGTAGGCGGGTCAGACCGAAACGTACGTTACTGTTGATAACAGGTCGACTGCATGCATAACACACAAAATCAGAGCGGCGAAGAACGAATTCATTACCAAGCAGTAGGTCGATAAGACTGAAAGTTAGTCTAATCAGCGAAAACGATAATAATTTGGCCCTTCAAATAAATAACTGTGTAGAAATTGCTTACGAAGGCGCTCGTAGGCAAAAACATTACCAGTCGTCCGCTGTTTTCAATCATAATTACATGTAGCACCAAACCACTTGAACCACTGGAGCACGTACCCAAATATCTGCCTTGGTGCCCACGTACGGTTCGCCTTTGAATATTTCCGGTGCGGCATAAGGTGGACTTCCACACCAAGTGGATAGAAGAGACTGAGGTCGCTTCGAATCAGGATGATGGGTGCCAAAACTGAAATCTGATTATTATAAGTGGTGAACGTGGGTGGAAGGATGGGAGGAAGGTGACGGGGATGAAAGTAAATAGAAGTTATGCGTTGATAATCAGATGAGTTAACAGAAAATCCGATATACTGTTAAGTGGAGATGAACACTGAGTTTTATCCATCTGCAAGACACACGTTCAGAAATGCCACACCGCTTTGCTCCCGGGCAGTAGTTTTGATATACTACTAGAAGAAGGGTAAAACTTGCGACGAAACAATTAGAGTTTGACTTTGAATAAACAGTTCAGTGTTGTACACAAAACTATGATTACTAGGTCCCTAAAGATATCATCTGTATCATACAGGTAGTGGTCATGGATATTCAAAAGATGCGAAATTCCGACGGAGGTAATTTATCACTATTATTAATGAAGTATTCAGCACAAAGGAATTCATTCAACATTGCTTGCTGAACATAGTCCTTAGGATTTGTAAAACACCGATATAACCAGTGGACATTATATATATATATATATATATATATATATATATATATATATATGATAAGGTTTATGCACTTCCATGCTCAGATAATTGTTAGCTTTGAATTTGCTGGATTAGTTTGACAAATTCGTTAACAAGGCGTCCGATATAAATATCTAACAAAGGCCAATCGTCTTCGTGTTTGATAATAGGTGTGAGTGAAAAATGAAGCTGTTAGAGGGTAACACCATTGGCATCAAAATATGTCATGTGGCGATTGATGCACTATCGTACGGATTCACTCTCCTCTATTGTTTAAACGCTGTAGCCAACATCGATCGAATAAAATTCTACTGTAATTGACGGATTACAGAACTAATGAAATTTCATTTACCACGTATGAACCGGAAGGTCATTCACACAAGTGGAACGTCACAATTGACTGTAACATGCACATTTCTACAAACGTTTTAGGCAGCCCCTTACCAAAAGAAACACTAGACTGGAGGATCGCTGTTGTTAGAGCCCGTCAGCAGCGCATATTCTTGCTCCGACCGGGTTTAGGAGTGTAGTCCTGTTGAGAACTTGTTATCCTCCGAAACAAAAACAAAAGCAGAACCTGTAGCAGCAAGCAAATCTTAGTACTATTGATGTCTTACCAGTTATTTCATATACAAGATACACCAGTAGAGTGAAGAATCCCAACTGATGCTGATGTCTCGGATTCCCTATTGGTCAGATCGAATCGGCTTCGGTTGTAGCTCGTATGTTTTAACGCGTGACACATTTAAACAACTCGCTTTACTCCGATGCTATAACAAAGTCCGATGTTACCAACGTGCCATTTGGAGTGGTCATTGTGATGACAAGCCAGTTTGCTCGAGTTGTGGATATTGATTGATCGTAGGCTTCCGTGAACCGCCGGTGGATGTCGTATCGATGAGTTTGTCCTATCCAATTCTTTTACAGCCCATGATCTCGAGAGAGTTGTGTTGACCACTATACCACTGACGTCACAACAGGGAAAACTGAGTTAACGTTCGTTCAGCTACATTCACCACATCAGCACAGAAATTCGTTAACAAGGGATCAACCTATGATCGGTTAGTAAGGAGAGTCACTACACGTTCCTTAATTTGCCCATTCAACTCCAGCGCGACCACATGACACGCAGGTCAATGAGTGAAAAGTGGTGGCTTAGCAGCTGTGAATCAGTGTTAAAGAAACGACCACTGCCCCTGCACATCAGTGGGAAGCAAACTGAGACGATGCCACCTCATTCACAGTGGAGATGCAATCGTTACGGACATACATAAATGTGATGTCTACAGATAGATCGTGAGAGCGAGGTTGCATGGAGCTGAGGGTATAAATCGTTTTCAAGTGCAGAACAATCAGGGAAGCTCCCCTGCACATACCACCTTACTTTAACATTCAAGTTAGCTGTTTACTTGCAAGTTGACGGCACGCTGACGGTGCAGACTTGAGTTTGGAAATAAAGGCTCTGTTAGAGATTGGTTCCCATGTCTGACCTTCATTTAATAAGTAATCTTTCACTTTTACTGTTACTCTTTTTCACGAATGCATGACAGCTAAGCGTTCATGTCAACCGCTGATGTACTGCTGTCGATCCGAACTTAACCGCACGCAGTTCTTACAAGGCCATATTGAAGGACTGGCGTTCAATGGTGTAGATGCGCCACACCACTTCCACCTTTCTCAACGAGTGGTAAACAGTCACAATCGAACGGTTACTAACACCCCTACGTGTGTACACACGAAGCGTATTTCTGTCGTTCATCCACTTACGACTTGTGCAACTGTCTTGTACCAGCGATAGAAGAGGACAATATTTTGAAGCTCGGCGTACACATAAAAGAATCAGATGAACTCATTAAGTGGTATTCTTTAAGCCTCGCTTACCAATTAATTTGATGTTCATATTCGCGTCGAACAATAGATTTTCCGCTTTCAAATCTCTGTGAACAATGCCACAAGAGTGGGCATAGTCTACGGCAGATAGAACATCCAGAAATTTGACACGTGCCTCAGCTTCGGAGAAACGACCGCGCGTGGCAATATAATCTGCTCCGTTGGACATGCATGAAAAATAAATCATGAGGTTAACAACCGGAATCAAAAATCCACGAAAATAAGTAAACTGATTTAATAAAGGTCAATTAGCCACATGTATCTGAAATAACCGGGTTAGGTGCTTCAAAAAGCAAACAGGAAAGGCTTGTAAGGAGGGTTCAGGTTAATAGAAGTACGCAACGAATCTGCTATTTTATCGAACAATCAACCAACATTGATTTTTTTTTTTAAATCTTTATAAAAGTGCACACACTACCCTACAAGAAACCTGTCGAACTGTGTGAGATGAAACAGGATTTGCTGACAGTTTGAGTGCACACAGTCGACCATTACCTCAAGTTGCCTGATTGTTGCACGGGTTATAATCACGGGAGCGCGAAGACATCCACCCGATGATTAGCGATATCCATTCCCAACTCGTTACAAATGTACAGTTTTCTCATAGCGTATCATCAGATCAAGAAGCAATGCATTTCATCAGGCTCACAGTACAGCTTGTGGATATGGAAAAGCATAACAAGTATTGATTGCGTAGCGTAGTCGAACGTTTGATTGAATATCATGAGGCAGTAAGTGAAAGAAAATCGATGGCACTGGTTGTGTCGCGATGTTCTTATCGTATTGAGACATCGTAGTAGTAGTCGTTTCAAGATTTCAAAGTGAGGCGCGCATCGACCAGACTGTATAAATGCCATTTCATTCTGTCTACGTAAGTGTAGCGAATGTGGTGGTGATGATATGTGTAAATGGTTGAGATGCGTATACTGTGTTCAGTAGCCACTCCACAGAGAACTTTTAACACATGAGTGACGTCATTGCCTTTGCAAGACAACCGAAGACCGCCCTTCATTTTTCGGACAGCACCAAGGCAATTGGCTTTTGTCTGTCCAGTAACTCGACGAACGCCGACGCAAAGCTTGCGAGAGAACTTCGCGCAAGCAGATTCACTCAGCACGATGGAAGAATACTCTCTTTACTGGACTAGCCCTGTCTAAATGCGTTTCCGATAGCATAACACCCTCCTTGTTGCGCTGCAAGAGAGCATCCAGGGGCGCCAGCGGCTCAGCATGCTCATGCTCAACGGTAAAACTAATGTTAGCATTTAGCTGACTTGGTAGACCGATTGTTTTTGTTACAACATTCTTGCAATTCTTTAGCAACAGATCATTGGTGGACATGCGGTTGACTAGTGACATCTGCGTTCTACTCCAACTGGGCAGCCAAAATATCAGATGACAGAGGTTCAAAAGTGTCGTTCATAACAAAATCATCGGTCCCAAGTCTTTTCTTTGGTAGCAAAAATTGACGGCTTCCATGCAAAAATGCATCAACTGTTCTCTGTCAGAGGCAGATAATTCTATAGAAACCTGCTTGGAGGTAACATACTGACAGACTATTTCAATCGTTCGCATCAGAAGAATATTCGTGAACGCTGTCCATACTGACCATATAATTGTAGCTACGATCCTAGTTAGCAATCGCGTCAACCAAGTCGAAACCATGACGTGCACTTTTATGGAACTGTTGTGCTGGAAATTACCAACATTTCGAACAAATGTCGTGACTGAATACTCTTAACTCCGACGGATTTTACACGATCCACGAATTACAATAGGGTAAAACAAGAATACAGAGAAGACAAATACGGCATTAAACCAATGGCGCCGGTATTTATCAGAACCTTCAACCTGACAAGACCAGCAAAAACGCGGCCGTATTTGTAAAAAATTGGGATCTTCAATGCCACGCGAATACGAGGACAATTATTAAAATGGACGTGAGATCCGTATCTCATAGGTGGTATGGAATACGTCAAATCTGACTTCGGATTCCTGTTCTTAGGGTTGGGATTAAACCTACCCCTAACAGAAACATTGTTTGTCCCACTGGATTCAGAAGCTGTGCAGTTCACAATGCTACCTAGTAATGTGAGCGGTAACACTCGGATAATATTGGTTTCAGAAGTACATCAGAATCGGGGAATGAGGGTAGGCTGTACAGTCGTGGGTGGTGTGATTCCCTAGATGCAACTGTTTTCAACGTTGCACAATCGACCGGATTACCTAATGACGCTCGTATTTCTCTGTAAATTAGGTTTGTAAAACGTTCGCAGACAATACAAGGTTTCAACACAGTCAGAATATCGTGATACCTCACGGTATCGAATAGCCGTCACCTGCTGACTAATTGGCCTCAATCAAAATTGCAAAAAGCCTTTCGAATACGTTACGTAATCGAAAGTAAGAAGCATCTTCGGTCCATGGAAGCAATAATCACCCATATGCATACAGAAGGAATTGCTATTCGCATCAAATTGCACTAGAAATTGACGAGCAA
>JTDE01002972.1:79027-89974 GCA_014338405.1 Paragonimus skrjabini miyazakii | reverse complement strand
TAACGGAGACAGTTGCGTTATTTTCGGGACCAAAATTTCACTTTCCTTTAGTACGAGCAAGAGAAGTCGGTTTCTATCAAGCGCATTATTATTCCGTGGACGAACTAGCCTATTTTTTCGGGGATTTACAACAAAGCCTTACACCAGAAAACAATATGTCTGCTTAGTGTGTCACTGAGACCCAGAGATAATGGGCATATGGCGTGGTGGTCAAAGTTTGTTAGTATAGGTCATCTGAGAGTAAGAAGAAATAATGTGCATTTGAGAAAGCGGATTTCGCCAAAACAGAAGACCTGTGGAGCAAGCCACGAGGAATTATGGAGAACGAGAAGTGGGCAAGGTTATCAAAAGGGAAAGGGTGCAATGAAGTTGGAATGGTGAAGTTTCTTGATTGGAGGAGGTTCGGCCAGTCTGAATTCATGTACAAGCTGTTACGTGTGGAATTGCAACCGATTGGCGCCAACCTATCGAAAACCATGTATGGCTGCTATATCGGGTTTGTTTGTATGAGGTGGAAATTAACACAAGTTGCTTGAATGTGTGTCACACTTAACCAACTGAGTTGCTCGGGGCGAGGTCGCAGAACGTAACAAGAAACGGGTCAATCAAAACGCAAAATCGTCTGTCACCCTGTTGTAAACCCTCCTAAACGGTACACTGGTTCGATCTCGGTATAGTGGTACGCTCGATAAAATCGGATTCTCGTCCCGGTAATAATTCACACGAAAATCTCGGTCCCGAATAGTACCGCGACTGTTCCCGTAATCACTCCCAGGGCAAGCCAAAAGACGCGTTCAAAATAAGAAGCTTTGTTCCGCTACAAAACGTGTGATGGGTAGGGCGACAAGTACAAGTTATTTATAGAGCACGTCATGAACACACATCCCCACCCCATCATGAGAAACAGTTAGGATCACACATGTGTTTAGCGGTATAAAAAAGTCTCAACCGATTTTGAACAGTTCTGCTAGTTCGGACTGAGTCGAATGATTTTTTTTCTTCGCTCTCACGACGGAGGCGCCCCTGGGACGGTCACAGGGTGGGGCGCCCTAACACACCCAAAAGCAATCGTTATTCCTCTAGCAAAATGATGTCGCTTTTCCAATAAATTTAGATTCTTTAGCACCGCTCAGATACTGTTTTCCTGGTTTTAACTTTTTGGTAGCACAGCGCGCAATACCCCGTTTAGCATACTGGCTAATGAAGTTGCTGAAACTAGTCAAGTAATCGATGCTGACGACTACGTTGGCGAATAGCATAGGTATAACTGAGATGAGTGACAAACATATTGGCGACATATTGGTTGTAATTGGAGATGAAGATAGAGATTGGTCCGCCTTAGTGAACCTCCTAGAATTACAATACAGCACGAGTCGCTTGCTTTTCTAAATGTCCAGCTTCAACAGAAACCCGACAGATCATTCGGGCGTTCAATCCATTATAAACAGTAGGCCAGTATCGCAACTTTGATAATTTTAAGCCAATTCCGTATACAAAAGGAGCATTGAGTTTCTACAAAGCAATACGATTTTTAGTAATGGGAACTCTACTAAAGGAAGTAGTAGTGACATGGACCACTATGAGGTCATATGGCTAGCCCACAGTCTTCACGGACAAGCACAGGAAACAAAACACTCCAGAAGGAAACGCCTGATATTCGCAAATTAAAGGTTATCTCCGGCTGTAATTCAAATCTATGAGCGATTCGTTGAGAATGTACTCCAGAAGTATAGCTGTATGCACTTCCAATGCTTCCCAACCAGTTCAAATAACCTCTATCATTCGAATGTTGATTTCATCCATTACAACACAAGTCCCTTTGCACAGGAAATCACACTGTATTTACGAATTCACATGACCGCCTGCACTGGCAGAACGGAGAGATGGCTGCATCATCGGGTTAGCAGAACAGGCTGATTTGGGTCAGACACATGCTTGAATGTAACAACGTGACGTAATCGAATGTGGTTTCAAGCACAGATCACAGCAATCAGTATCATGAGTTGCCAATCTGTCGACCTCAAAGCAATTTGGATATAGCAGTTCGAGTCCGTTGCGTAACTAGGAGATAGCTAAAGATTGCAGACAATAACATTTATGAAATGACGTTCTCCTCTTATGAGTACCGAATGACCTCCGTGTCACGTTCACCTCACCTTGGTAACCAACTGACAGTGATAGGCTAAGTGCGTTGTGTGTGAACCTGGATTGGTTTGTGCAGTTTTTCGTTTGTTTGATGATGTGCCATTTTTCTGTTTCTATATAAATACGGTCTGATGCAGTATGTATTTGACAGGTTACAGCGAGATAGTCTTGAGATACATGTCGTGCAGTGTAAGATTCCCTAGTTCCAGCTTGATTTGCGCTGAAGAGATTAGTTACCATATCATATCGCGGCTAATTCGATCAAAACACTTGTGGTGCTGTTGGTCGTCGTCAAAATCGTCGTTTACTCACAGTGCCATGCGTGTATCTTGTGCATGATGCTGCACACGTGCGTAACACGAGGTCATGTTCTCGGATAAATGTAAATGCCAGTTGGCTGACCAAGTGTACACCATATCCACACAGTATGCATAGCCTCTTTTTGTTTGAAGTTAACCAACTGTTTGAACTTGGCTGTCCGAAAAAGTATTCCAACTAAGTTGGTTGTCGCCTAAATGGAACGCGACGCATCTCGTGTGATATATTCAGAACTCTTTCTCCAGCCTAAAATAATTTAATAACGTGCTCCAGAAGATGCGGTACATTTTGCTACTGTAGAAGCTCAATAATACCGTATCATTCAGGGTTTGGACACCCCGTGTGTAGTAATCAGTGGGGGATGAGTTGAAAAATTTATGAAGAAATTGTCTCCCATCTGATTACTTTAAGCTGGCTAGGTGTTACTTCTAACTGACTGATAACAGATATGTAATTTTGTTACGAGTAACTTGATTGACAAATGGTCGCCAGTAATTTCTTTTCAATCATCTGAACAGGGTAATTTGAGTACACAAACTACGACTTCACTCCATTTCATCAATCACAGATTCGTAGATATGTGCGAGCTAAAAATGGGAAGGCACAATGATACCCTGATCTTGAGAGATACTCGCAGCTAACTGAGTTAGTTTTAGAACACCAGTTGCCGAAAACAGATCAGTAAGACCTGATACCAGTATGCAAATCTAAGGCATTCAAACGGACAACAAACACAAACTGACCATTAACGTTGTGACCGATGTTTTCTGTAGGCTGGATGATGCAAGATTGTTTGATCATCGATTACCACTCACTCGCCAGTGCAGTGGATTGCTATAGAACTACTGCCCGATCCTGATCTCTAGTACTTCTCTCGTTTACCAATGACAATGTTTTCTTCCTCACGTGTAAAGAAAAACTGTGGAATTTCCCGTCTTAATGTATTAGTTCTGATGATTCTAGTAATTCCATGTTCTTCCTCATTTCCATCGCAATTTAACCCTTTCTCATCATTATTTCTGATATCCACATAGTGTCCAGCGTGCTCTTTGAAGACGAACACACGTACCACGTTTATTTTGAGTCATGAACTGAATGGCTGGAGTGCGTGCTTCGAACACCACGTGTTGTTAAATCTGTATGGAATGTTAACGCATAAATGCTGGTATGACTTCACGCTTACTAATCCCTTCTGACTTTATACAGTGATGATAAATATTTCGTGTAATTAGGCAACCAAAGCGTTCACATTGTGCAGATGGGAATGAAAACGATATCCAAGGCTACTGGCATAATTTTGATTGGTAATTGGCCATACTTGATGAAAAAAGACGAAAATTGTCGACCACGAGATAAACACACGTTAAAAAAACTAAATTATGGGAAGAAAACCCACATTTTGTATGCCATTTTATTGTACATGTATCAAAAATACTAGACTCGCTAAAATTTGTTCGATATTGATCGCAACTGGCCACCTTCCTTGTAGCTATTTCATTCGTGATGTCTAATTCACGAAAATATACTCTCTGGCATGATGCGATCAGTGTTCGCCTGAGATTCCTTAAACTTTGACAGGATATTTCGGTGTACAGTTACACAAAACCCCATCACTCCTTATCAACTGGCCATCTAGCAAAAGTCTCAGAGCAATGCATAATCACACCTATCTTCAAGGATGCATGCGTAGATGACTCAGCAAACTATCAACCAATTGAGTTGCTCTCAGTGGTCTTCAAAGCGATGGAGAGTTTGCTAGATGGCTCTCTCTGGGTCAGAGTAGAAAACCTGAGATTTCATTGGAAGATATTCACGTCTCGAGAATCTACTGATCGCTCGCGATTTTTGGACGAAGAATGTCGACGCAGGATTGGCCACTGGTGTGATTTACCTTGAGTTTTCCAATCTCGTTACGAATAATCCGCAAGTGTGACCTCACTCACATGGTTCGAGGATCATCTGAATTAATGCAGGTTAACATGAAGATGAATGGATAGGGTAACGCACCAATAGCGGCGTTCCGCAAGGATCAATTCTATGATATTTATTGTTCATTCTTCTCGTTGCTGAACCACCCAGCATCCTCAAATCATTTTTGTGACTACGCCGAGAACGCGAAATTCTGCTGAGTTCTATGGTGCTCAGAAAGTATGGCAAATTTACGGAACGGTCTGAACTGTCAAAGTCAGTGTTCCATAGTTAATAACTCGCCGGTCGATATCAACAAAGTCATGCACATTGGCTATCAAAGTGATACTGCTTACTAACTTGGCGACCTTTAGCTACACATGTCAGTGTGCAAATTGGACATCGGAACCTTCATGACAGAGAGTTTCACTCTGTCTACAAATTTGGGAACCATGGCTATAAAGGTACAATTTACCTCGAACCTCCCTGGGAGAATGTGTGGAACATTTAACCCCGAAGTGTCTCTTAGTGTTGTGAGCCAAGAACGCGGGTTATTTATTTGAGAAAGCAACATATGCGTTGAGCTTTTAAATAGAACCACAAACAAAACCACATATTTGCACACGGTACTTGGCCCCAGACCGTCTCCGTTGTCACAGACTCCAATGTTCAGTTGCTTTACGTAGCAAGTATCATTTTGGGCGATGCTACACTTCGATGTTTTTTCCTATATTTTTCCAGCGGCTTGTTCTATGTCAAAATATATGTTCTGGTCCCACTACTGAACAGCCGTGGTGTTAGTAGTATAATACGATCGCTCATCCCCACTACACTCCTCCCCCCGCAAATATTGTTCCAGCCACAACAAAAGTCTCTCGCTTTCGCGACGCTCTGCGTATTGGCCTCGGGGACGTCGATGCTCCTGGTGTGCAGTCTCCACTGCTCGGGATGTCATACCATTTACAAAGCTGGCTTCCATGCATCCGATGTTCATTCTTCTCATTCTTGATCAGATACACTGGACCACGGCGATCCACTACCATATAAGGTCCTCTCCACCTCGCCAGGAACTTCCTAGATCCGGGTCCTGTTGCGCCTGGACTCCGCCTGTCTCTGTATATAACCTTCAAACTAATTTCAAATGCCGCATTTCGATCCGACAACCTTGCGGTTGACTGTTCCTTGGAAACTTAATGTGCGTTCGCCAAGTTTTGGTTGGCCACTCTCCCAACTTCTGCTAATTCACGCATGTTCATCCGCAGATCACTTGATCGACTGGCAGGCGTAGCACGCGCCCCTAAATTAGCTCCAACGGCGATTTCTTCGTTGTTCCTTGAGGCGAACAGCGGTTGGTCAACAGAATCAGTGGTAGTGTTTCCTCCCAGCTCCCTCCTTTCGCCGCCAACCATTCCTTGATTGTGCGATTGTTTCGTTCCGTCAGTCCATTTGATTGAGGATGATATGGCGTTGTGCGAATTTTCTTGATTCCCAAACGCTCCAAGCAATTCCGAAACTCTTCACTTTCGAAGCAGGGACCTTGATCAGTCAATATGCTTCGCGGTATTCCAGAAACATGCTGATGTACTGCATAGAGCCAACCTAGAAGAACACAAAGAGCATTCCTTGTTGTCTGCTTGTGAATGGCAGCCTTCTACTGTGTACGTACAATTTTGCCTCCCAAATTTTTCCAGTTTTCCGCGGTAACATTTCGAACACAAAACCCATTATTTTTTCCCGTGTTTTCTGGATATACGTTAGATTTTTGAAATGAGTGTGCCATAGTCAAAAGAAAAAAGAGATATTTATAAGAAGCTACGTAATCATATATTTTTGTACACCTCAGTGGCTAGTTGAATAAATTTTCCAACGATCAACACATAGACCTTGATGAGTAGACGAGTCTCCAATTGTTTGTTCGTCAACCAGTCGGTAGTTGGCAGAGCATTATTAAACCTACTTTCTCCTTGACTGTGTAACTTAATCAAAGCTTTCTTTGTTACATTTCTAAAACCCGACCTCTGTATTCATAAAATTGCGGCCGCCCTGAATTTGATCAATTTCGATAGCGCGATTTTTAACTTATCTTTTTGGCAGTTTGGTTCGTTTAAGGTTGTACATTTGTCACTTAACTTGATGCTCGAAGTGTCATTGTCCTACACTTTTGTTGGTTTGATTTGCGTGTTGATTTGCTCAAAATTCACTACCGGAATAGCATCTGCTAACCTGCAATACCGCGTTCGTTCTGTCGTGGTTGGTCGATTATCTAATGGCGATTATGGTAATCTGCCACGCCCCGGTTAACCTGTAGGTATGTGTAGGCCCCACACGGTTGCCACCCTTGCCATGTTTAGCCAATTAAAAGACTCAAATACTTATTGAACAAAACGAACACTTCACAAGAAAGGACATCATATGTGAGACAAACAGGGTAGTCACGTTTATATTTGGGAACTTGAGCGTAGCCCACGGATGTGTGATCGATACGAACTCAATATAAGTGTTTCCTTACAAACTGTTCCAGGTGAATATCGTCTGGCAGGTTACAACTGTTACAATTTGAAAACTGTCTTCACATTCGGATAAAATTTTTTAGCCAACCCTGTGGAAGCTATGCATTCTACTTGAGTTTCCCTCTCATTACATTTCTTTAGTAAAGCTCTAGTGCACGTTTTCGTGAAACAACCGTATTAACCAATATGCCACTGACCTCACATTAGGCACGGCCAAAATATCACATACACTCTGGGTCACATACGTTTGTGAATAATACACAAAGTATGACCAATAAACTATGGATTATCGTTCACTCCCCACCAGATTACCTATTCTATTTGTTTGCACAACCGGATTTTTTTCCCATTAAACCATTTTCAAACCTAATACTGCCTTGTCTAGTAGTAGTTGTCGGTTCGGTTATTGTAAACTGAACGTCACACAATTTTCACACTCAGATCAATTACCACCAGGCTATCTTCAACAAGTGTTGGTCACATGTCTAACAGGATGCGAGCAATGTGATCAAACATGGATGGAATTTCAAAAGATGAGTTCTTCAATTTGTCTACGAAAACATACACTAAGGTTCTTCCAAATGTGCGTATTCTAACTGATAGATATAGCTGCAGATTGTATGAAAAGGGTGGTCTTTTTTTAACTAAAACTCAGAAGGGCCGATACTTTAGGATTAAATGAGAACGTTAAGACGACAAAATGTATCCGATTACATCATGGGAGATGAAGCGGAAAGCAAGCTTATCTTTGATAGTTTGTGTCCACAAAAAACGTTTTGTCTGGGAAGTTGTTTATCCCTACACAGCGATTGCACATCACGTAAAGATGCTTACTATTTTACACCGAAATTTGCACAGAGCTTTTTTGTGAAAATCTTACAAGCAAAGCATGTGCATCTTTTTAGCTTTCGTTCCACGTTTCTGATCTTCCGGATTTTGAGAACTACCATTTTTTTGAGCGTACGTGTCGTCGGTTCCGCTGCGTCCTCCGTTACTCGTTAGCGCTGGTGAGTTCTACATAACAAAGATGAGTTCAAGATATTTTTACGGGACTAGTGGATAGAAGTTGAAGTATCAAGAAGGTATGTATGATATCACACAATGTAAAATCAAACAATAGATAAAATGTTCATTAACCTGGGCGCCGGGAAGCACGTGTGGTTTGTCGGGCAGCTTCTGAGAAGACTATCAGAGGCGCCCTTGTCTGGAGTTGACCATCCCAAGTTAGTCTGTGGTTTTTTAAACTAAACTCTTTGAAAGAACACCTTCAACCTACTTGAGCCATTTCTTTCGATTCAGTGGGTTGTATATGTCTCAAGGCCGCCTGTGTGCCCCAATTCGTGCTGAGACTCAAGCTGAGTTCTGATTGGTAGAGCATTTGTCGACCAACGGCGCACCCCGCAACGCACTTAAGATTGACGCCAATCGCTAGTAAATGCCGGAATAGAGTGTGTACTTTTTCTGAGTCAAGTGTTTTCTCCATCGCTGTTATTGCCTGCACGGCTGAATGATGATTACATCTGAGTAGGAATTCAACATAGTGCACACGACGTGTGAGCGGAAATCAGCGTGGTGTTGTGGATTAGACTCGTGATTCAAAATCGCGAGCGCGTGTGGCATGGTGACTAGCGTGTTGGGCAATAAAGACTGAGCTTTATTAGACGCCTTTTTGCTACACTGGTGCCGTGCCCTGAACACAACGCAATGAAGTTGCCATGGCCGAGCCAATTTGCGGATGGTGACGTGGAAGAGTGGCTGTCAGAATTTGAGGCGATTGCAGGGTGCAACGGATTGAAAAGCGAAACACAACTATTGACGGCATTAGGAACACTGCTCACCGGACGGGCGAAAGCTGTCTATGCCTTGAGCAAACAAACAAAGAGTGCAACATCGTATCAAGAGAAGCGGACCGCACTGATTCAAGAGTTTACAAAGGAACAAAACCGACAACGGGCAATGGATCGGTTTTATGGTGCTGAATTTTGCGACACTCAAGACCCCATGGTTTACCATCAACATCATCAGCAGTTGACGTTGGGCTTACTGGAGGCGGATGAAAAAACGAAGGATAGATTGGTGAGGGGGCGGTTTAGCCAGAGTATGCCACCGGAAATGGCAGGAGAGCGTTCGGATGGCCGAGCCTTGTGGGATCACGGACATGGGACGGCTTGTCGGAATTGCACAGCGCCAACCTGTACGGACGCAAGTCGGACAGCTGGAAGTCACGGAGCTCGAACAGAAAGTGAAGCAGATGACGAAGGCAGTGGAAGGTTTGAAGATGAATGTGGAACCAAGAGGAGGACAAGTTAGACGAGCACGTGGACAACCACACCGTAATCACTGTTTTGTTTGAAATGGGGTTGGATACTTTGCCCGCCAGTGCCCTAACAAACGTCTTCATCCTTGTTTTTCGGTGGTAACGGGTTATCATGGGTGTGTTCCACGGGTGAAAGTTTTGATTGAGGAAGAACAAAAGAGTGCGATAGTAGATACAGGAGCGGGTGCGTCGATCACAGGCAGAGTATCAGAATTGCCCGTAAGGTCCGGTAATTGGCGTGTAATTACGGTCGGAGGGACGGTGCTAAAGGTGCAGGGGACTCAGAATGTTGAGATCTAGATAGGTGGTGTCAGGTTACGCCACGCAACGTTAGTGATTGACGATGTGAGAGAGACGATAATAGGCGCCGATCTTTTACGTCGATTGAAAGCAAGCGTAGACCTGGAGAGGAATGAGTTGCGTGTTGATGGTGATGTCGTGAAGTTGCATCGCGGAGAGACCAAGGAGCAGTGCCGAATGGGTAGCGTCTCGGTGAAACCTCTGCCAGAGTGTCCGATCCCAGCGATCAAGCAGTGCGTTAATGAGTTTGCTGATTTGTTTACCAACGCGGATGATCAATACGGTTTCTGTACATGGATGGGACACTCGATAGACCTACAGTCGGGTGAAGAGTGCAGACCAGTATACCGGCGGATACCATTCAAGTTGATTCCGGAAGTGGAGAGGCAGTTGAGGGAGATGTTGGAGAAAGGAATAATCCAAAGAACAAGCAGCTCATTTTCGTCACTGGTCGTGTTGACAAGGAAGGCGGATGGAACCTACCGATTTTGTATCGACTTCAGAGAGCTGAACCGAGTGGCGATCAAAGATGCGTTCACGATGCCTCAGATGGAGAAGATCTTTGCGCAGCTGCATGAAGCTAGAGTACGGTCCCTCATTGATTTGCGCTCCGGTTACTGACAATTACCAATGACAAGGAAGGACAGAGCGAAGACTGCGTTTTGTGTGAACGGACAGCAGTACCAGTTCCTTAGGATGCCGTTTAGTCTGTGCAATGCTCCAGCGACCTCCAGACGTTTTTTGCTTCGCATTCTGGAGGATCAGGAGGGAGTAACCGTATACGGAGACGACATCGTTGTATTCTCCAAGACAGTGTCGGAACACGTGGACAGACTTCGAGCAGTGTTGCGACGAATCGATGCAGCCGGCCTAAAACTGAGTAGTAAGAAGTGCCAAATAGGCCACAGTTCAATCGTCTGTTTGGGACACACGGTTGGCAATGAAAAAATCCAACCACTGCCAGAGAAGCTGACAGCCATCAAAAGCTTCCCGACACCAAAGGCGAAGCGGCAACTGAGGTGTTTCCTCGGAATGGCTGGTTACGATTCCAACTTTACGCCGGGGTTCTCCCAGAAGGCATATCCACCGTTCCAACTGCTGAGGAAGGACAGGAAATTTGTATGGACTGAGGACTTGGAGATGGCGTTCAACGAACTCGAACAGGAGGCTGCCAGCATTCGACGGTGCCTGACAATCCCAAAACCGAATGAGCCATTTACAGCATCGGTTGACGCAACTGATATAGGAATTGAGGCAGTTCTTTCACAACTCTCGGGGACAATTGAGTATTAGTGATGAGTAGTCGAAGATTTGGTTAATTTCACTTCGAACATCACCGACAATTGATCGCAGCTGTCACATCCCCATAGACTTTCTAGTCGGCCCCTTTCGAAAGGGGCCGACTAGAAAGTCTATGGGGATGTGGCCGCTGCGATCAATTGTGGGTGA
>JTDE01002972.1:46704-61203 GCA_014338405.1 Paragonimus skrjabini miyazakii | reverse complement strand
AATGTGAAGAACGCTTACCAAAAGGCATTGGTGAAGAAGTTACCCAGTTCGAGTCAGATGAAGGATCCTAACGGAAATTGGGAACAAATCGGCGAAGCTATGAAGGCACGCTGTGAACAGGCATGTTCCGAAGGAGCTGTTCAGTTTCGACAGAACTGGATTTCCGTCACGTCGATAGACCTCATGAACAAGCGTCGCTAAATCCCACCTGGTTCCGTATATGATGACGACCATCGAGAACTTAAACGCAAGCTGACTGAAAGTTTGCGCAAAGACCGTGAGCAATACTTGGTCGAACGATCGGAAGAGATGGAAAAAGCCTCCTTATCTTGGAATAGCAAAAAGCTTTTTTCCCTGATCCATGGTTCTACTGGTAATCAAGTCGGTGTAAATGAGACCATATTTGAAAAAGATGGTTCACTTATCACCAGGTGAGATGGACATTTTGAAGAGCAGTTCAGCTGGCCTCAGCCAGATCATGTGGACGACGGGACCCGAATGGTCAGTTATTGCATTTCAGACGGTCCTCCGTCGGAAGCAGAAATGATCCAGGTGCTTGATTTATTAAAGCGTAATAAAGTTCCTGGTCCAGACCTCCTCTCTCCTTCTCTTTTCAAGGATGGTGGGGAGAGGTTGCTATCAGAACTGACAAAACTCCTCCAGATGATCTGGGAGACTGAAGAGATACTTCGTGCTTGGTGCCCACCAACAGTCATTCCCGTTTTCAAAAAGGGGGCCCGATGTCTATGTGACAACCACAGAGGCATCAGTTTGGTGTCTATTGCGTCCAAGTTTCTCACTGGTCTCTTTTTACGTCAGCTCACTAAACCCAGATAAAGTCAGATACGTGGAGAACAAGCAGGATTGCGATCCAGTCGATGGTGCATTGATCACATTTTTACCTCGCAACGGATCTTGGAACATCGGCACTGTTACAGACAGCCTACAGTCGTTGTCTTTTTGGGCCTAAAAGCTGCCTACTATTCGGTTGCTCGTAATGTTTTCTGGAGCTGTCTTTTTTGCAAGGGGGTGCCAGGAAAATGTGTGAATATGTCAAGATCATTGTATGCTCACTCTGCAAGCAGGGTGGGGGTTTATGGACAACCGTCTCGGACGTGCTCCACTTCTAGTGGTGTTCGTCAGGGGTGTCCGATTTCCCCATTCTTGTTCAATTTTGTCATAGACGACATTCTGGAAAGTGCGTTTTAGGAGTCTAGTGGGCTTGGTGTTGAGCTTCTTCCTGGCGCTAAGTTGACTGAACTGGAGTATGCGGATGACATTGTCTTAATTGGCCCTTCTGCTGAAAACATGCGGATCATGCTGGAGAAGGTGAGTGATCGGGCTGGTTTGTATGCAATGCGCTTGGCACCTTCGGAATGTAAAGTGCTGCTTTAAGATTGAGGTATTTCCAATCCTACTTTCTTCATTGCAGTTAATCCACTTGAGTCTGTGGACAGTTTCATATACTTGGGTAACACTATCTCGTCAGCCTGTAATATTGTCGATGAGATACCAGCGAGAATAACATATACACGAGTTACCTTTGCCAGCCTGCATGAGCTATGGCCTCTAAAAGACGTCCAGTTGGCGCTAAAAGAAGGGGTTTATAATGCTTGGGTAAGTTCCAGTTTGTTCTATGGTTCGAAAACATGGCCTCTTCGTGACAAAGATGTCAACAGACTTTCTGTCTTTGACCATCACTGTCTCTGCCAGTTAGTCCGCCTTAAGTGGACCGGTCATCTGCGCAATGTGGCCGTTCACTGTCGCGTGTTCTGAAACGCTCGGGATGCGCGGTCAATTGGTCAACTACTCACGATGGTCAGGTCACATACTTCGTATGCCAACTGATCATTTATGCTATCGGGCATTATATATTGAGACCGTTAACAGTTGAGTGAAATCATATTGATGATCAAGCAACAACGTGGTCACGAAATATTAAGACCCTGACTGTTCCACTGAGCAAAGTGGGTAGGTGTCACCTGCCTGGCTGGGGTCCTCGTGATAACTCAAATCGCCGGTTAACGACGTTGTCCGGGATGGCAGTGTGTCACTATCGATGGCCTACCTGCATTCATACCATTTCTAGTTCTTCTGCTTAGTCTTCTTTTACTAATTTTTAATATTCTTAGTAACGTTTTCTTCTAAGATATTCCACGTCACTGTTGAAGTGAGCGGCGGCTCGAGCCACAGTACTTTCTGGTCAAGCTCATGGCTGCTATGATGATGGTGAACAATATTTTGAATAATCTACTTGGGTTGACTTGCTGACCTGTTGTCATGAGGCGTCCAGCAATCGATAGTGTGGGGCTTTTGGCAACGGATTTACCAGTTTGAGATTGCTGTGTCAGGAGTTATTTCAACCAGTTCTGGACGTATTCTATTACTCGCTGCGATAGCTGTTGGTCTCTCCTGCCTACGTAAACGTCACCGCGACTGCAATTGAACTGATAGACAAATAGAGAGACAAAATAGTCAGAAGAACAGCGTTTGCGATTGTGTAGAACGGATCCTTTGTGGTTTGAACCAAACGTAATTGATCAAAATCCTCTTCCATAAAGTCAGGCTTATTTGCACCTCCTGACAACCTGCAGATGGAATGGGAAATGCTGAGAAAAATGTTACTCGCAAACGGATATCTTGAAAAGTTTGTAGAAATTCACAGCATGATGAACAAATACAATGGGCCACTTCATTAAGCTCAAAAGAAAGATATATTTCTATTTTTGCAATTCAAAGGGGATCATCTGGCAAATGACATCAGGCACAAATTGAAATCTGCCCTGCCCTGCCCAATTATGCTCGTAGAGCCTAGCTAGGCAATAATGTCGTTTAACAATAAGCGCACCACACATTTCGGTAAAACACATGTATTATAATCTCTCTAATTATTTCACTAAAGGACAAACACATTCAATAAAAAAGCCTCGTAATTTGTGTCCAAACAGACGGGGGGCACGTAGTCTTTTGTCGGGAAAAATTCCCTCACGCAAAACTTAAGTGAACCAGCTAGCCGACCACACATGTTACAACATTGCGGAGACGAAGTTATTAAACCATGATTGAACCTATTTAGTGTACATCATCTACTGCAGTTGTCGGTAAAGCCCCGAAACGCTTAGCGTATCATCAGTTAAAACAATACACACTGAATAGTGATTTTCCTTTCAGTTTACCCACGGCTTGATGTATTAATCTGAGTACTGTAGCACTATGTACGATCATCTGGCGGTCCAGTTTGCACTCAGCGTGAGATGGGCTAAACAGCCACTAATAAATTGGCTCAATAATAGTGCGTGTAAGAAAATAACCATGGATACAGTTTTCATTTGAGTGGCATCTGTATTTTACACAAGCAGAAACTAAATATAGTAAACCACGAGGAAATTTGCTAACGTTTACGTAACTTGAAGTTACTACCTGGGATTTTCTAACTAACATAACGCCTAGTGTCGTTAATTAACAGAAAAACAGGACGGTGGTATTACCGAAGTTCGCCTGTCATTAAGTGAGAGTCCTATCTAGTGAACTACGGGAAAACTAATCTCTGAAGCCATTTGCATACTGTGAATAAACTGTCTATTTAGATTTTATGTCAATCTAAGCGCGGTTCGTAAAACACTGAGACGGCCGTTGCTAGCTTAATCAAACACACGTCGTTGTTACAGCCAAAATGGAAAGCATAGCAAGTATTCTGTCATAAAAGGACACAGCCATCAGGAGCAAACCAATAAGCTCTCATCCCATTGGGTGACTCACTGAGACAACTTACGCGTAACGTGCCGGAAAGACCGTTGACGCGTTCAGTGCCTGTAGAGACTCATTTCGTCAGGAGTATCTGACAAAAGTTGCGCGTTGTGAGCTTCAGTGTATCTTGATCCGCACGTTCTGCTGCCTCAATTTGTCGTTCACAAAAGTAAGCCGTGCAATTTGTACCATTTGCCTGGTGAATTAATGTCAATGGTTCGCGTGATGGATACGGAAAATACTGACGCGGAAAATTCTCAGTGGATGTGGCAGCAAAAATATCAATACCACCACTGCGCTTTAAAAGTATTCGTAAACTACTACGGAACGTAATCAAGGCCATCCACCTAATTTTACGCGATGACTTGAAAGTTACAAACAACTATCAACCACTACTCTAGTCCAACTATAACGTACGATTACCAAGCAATTCCTTTCCCGCGCTGACAATGTACCCTCGGACAACAGCAATGGAGAGGATATCAGCACTGTCTCGTAAGGCGAATGGTAGCCGGTTCGGTCTTCCTTTCAAACTGTCTCTACCCGATCAGAACAAACAAAGACGAAACCAGTCGTGAAGAGTCGGACTCCGGATGAGCATCAAGCAGCATTGCAAATTGGCAGGATATTTTGTAACCTTCAGCTCGTGCAACACATTAGCGGACGAAACAACTGAACAGAATCAGTCAACATCGGCTGGCCGAATCTGGTCTAAAACGAAACTGTCACGGTTCTCGCTCACGATTCGCTGAGCTTTTACGTGATTACACTGAACTTTCAACCTTCATGTCCTCTGCTATATACCGTTCTGTTATTTATTAACTGATTATGAAAGGAACTCGTTATACCTATCAACTTTCCGGCAGATCGAACTCTATGTTAAAAGTAGTTCAAACCACTGAACAAAAATTACGATCTTATAACAGTCGTGTTTTTTCATCAGATGACGTAAACTCCTGCTTAAGGCTGTGCTTGTCGGTCGGGGCAATATCTTGAAATATCCGGCAGTACTGACAGTAAAACTTCTTGTAGCAAGTTCTTTTAGGAAAAGCCACAGACGGTATGATCCAGGGAGACCAGTTCATTCACTAGAGTTGACCAGAGAGCAGCTGGTACATAGATTGATTCGCCTTTACCTGTCACTGTAGGATATCGTGTGTTATCATTGATTCACTCACTCTCCAGACTCCACACACGTACCTTCCTAACTAACATCTTTTTGTGAGGATTGTAACTCGTCAGTTCGCCCGCCACACTTCAAGCCATCGTCTAACTTGGGTCCTTTCTGATGAATAGGCCGCGCTCGGTAGAAGTATGCTTAATTAAGAGAAACATTGACGGGTTGAGTGAGCGGTACTCAGCAGAAGCCACTTAATTCGTCGTTAGCATGAAATGAGCAAAAATAATAGTGATATATTAATCCCCTTAATCTGGGTGCATAGATTATTAACCAACGCAGGAATAAAAGTACAGCGGGTTTCGATTGAGGACCATATACTTATCATGTCAGATCCAAGTTAGCTCAATGTTGCGTACTACCTTTGCTGGTTTTTGTCCAGAAAGCGTACACTAATAGTTGCGTCTTCGGTTCACTAAACAGCTCGAGGCTCAGAAACTTTTTGCATTCAATCTTGGTTTCAGCTTTTCTTGCAGCATACCACGGCTGCCAACCCAAGGGCTATTTTTAAATCATCCACAGGTTTCGACCAGCTATGCCGGATAATTTCCTATGGGATAGGTGGCATCGCACCTACATTGTTAACCATTCACGACTTTTTTGAGGAAAGGTTGGGCGTTTGTGTATAAAGTCTAACCAGAACACACGGGAAAGTCATGAACAATGGAACCACGGCGCGCGATGACAATAACTTCACGAAACGGCAAATGTACACGACAACCAAGAAACATTACAGTTGTTGATACAAAAAAACCTAGGAATATGTTTGATCGTATCGAACCGATCAAAAAATGCCCAGAACAATTTTCAATTTCGCCACAGCTGCCGATGAGACATAAATTGCCCTAAGACTATATGGAAGCACAGGGGAAATATTTTCCGGGGTAGTCTGTACGTGATAGTTGCATGAGCTTTAACAGAAGCATGAGATAAGTTTTAATGCATCGAGATAACCTACGAAAAATGGTGAGTTTTAAATATAATCCAGAATGAAAATTGCCGTGGTAATACGACCCGGCACCTACAGATTCATCGTACATTTGTCGTATTAGCTGAACTTAATCATGATCGAACGAATTATTCTCAAAAACTTTAATTTTTCATCTTAACTATTAACTGAGACTTGCAGTCGATTCATTCACAGTAATTTCGTGTGAATTCTGATTACGTAAAGACCGTTTAGGATGGTTTCGCTGCCGAGTGATACATAGAAAGTAGTGGTTAGCGTTGACCATGAATTCCTGTGCTTGGCCAAATCACCACTGAGTTGTGCTTGTCAGTAGACGATTTACTGTATTATTTTCACGGGTGCAGAGCCGAGAGAAAGATAGGAAAATTGGAAATGTTTGCCGCGTTTAACCACAGTAGTGGTTGAGAGAAACGGAGTGCTCACTGGTCTGTTATCCATTTGAGCGAATAGGCCATCTTCGGCAGTACGCTTAAGAGTAAGAGATACAAGTGTGCTACAGGTGAATCATTTAACCGCGTCAGCCGAGAACATTATTATACTGGTCAGCAAGTATAACGGTAGAGATATTTGATTCTGCAGCCTGTGATCGATAAATGCTTTTGCGATGGAATGCAAAAAGTTTCTCGATTGCTGAGGGTTAGTCATCTGAAGGTGCACTGTTCTGTGTTAACCTAGTTGGTCTGTGCACCACTACTCCTTAGACATGTTCTGTTCTGCCAATAATAGCGCCTCCAAAATCGAAAAGCTGGTGGTAAATGTTATCGTTTTTTGTGGAAGCGAAATCCAGGTTTACGACATTATAAGCTCCGTTGATTGTTGTGAGTGTGTTAATCAAAAACGTCACCATTGCAGTAAATATATCTTGAACACCCACATAGTTGATACAATTGAAGAGGTTGTACTCCGTATTCTATTGTAGACTTGAGGATAAGTTAGCAAAGATAATCTTGTGCTCTAAGGTTCGTCTGTCAGTGACTTAGTTTCCCAGATATACGCCCTGTTCGCCAAAACGTGCTTTTCATTGTAAGATGGCTGACAAATGATACACCATCTGGTACTTGTGTAGTGAGGAGGAGCGATCGTACTGTACTACTCACACCACCGCCATTCAGTAGTGGTAGGGCTAGAGCAGAGAATTTGACATTGAAGTAGCCGCAGGAAAAATTCAAGAAGAAACATCGGAGTCCAGTATCACATGAAATGGTTCTTGGTACGTAAAGAAACTTAAAGGAACTGGGCATTGACGTCTGTGACAACGGAGACGGTCTGGGCTAATGACCGTACGCAGATGAGTGTTATTGTTTATGGTCATGTTGAAATGCATAACCCAAGTGTTGGTTTTCTGAATAAAATACCCTTGCTCCATCCGCATTCTTGGCTCGCAATACTTGTTTGTGGTCATTTTCTTCATAGTATTTATTCCCAGAAATTAACTTTCGGACACACGTGGCCGAATGTTTGACGAAGGTGCTTTGAAGGTAGTAGGGTTCAGTGACCACATGTGCTTTAATGGACAGCTGTTTCAACCTGGATCGATGTCATTAACGCCAACTACACCGGTGCATTTAACGCAAGATCAGCCGGTAAGTGGCTGAATCATAATTCAGGCATTTATCCACTCAACCACGGGTAGCACGGACGGGGAGGACGTCTGCTAGTATGTGGATCTAAAACAAAGAGATTTTCCATATCAGTCCATGAGTAAAGGAAATGTAACGGTCAGGAAAATGCACTCACACGACCTTTTACAACCCTGCTGACCGCGATTCCATGGTCTAGTGCATATATGTCTGGATCACCATTCGGACGTATATTCGCAGATCTTGGGTTCGAGTTCGCGACATGTGGGATGCTGCTGAAACCAAACTAGGTACAAATAGGCGTTCACTACCACGTACATGGACACTGGAAATCTCTATCTGGGGCTGTGTCAGGTGCTTGTTAAGTCCTTAATCTCAAGAGATTTAATCAAACAACAGTTCAAAATTTTGCATGTAATGAGTGTTTAACGTAAGTCTGGCAAATTACAGTGATCAGTTCATCACAAAACAACAGGGATGGTCAATGTCTTCAACTCTTCGGTTTGACTCTGAATATATACGAACGTGGTCCAGTCGAATCCCTGTTTTCCAAGGCTGGGTATATTTATACGTCTGACTAACATTAGACAGAACAAGCGATACTAGGAAAAACCTTATTAGCAGAGGTTACCCTGAGAAATTCATCGAAGTCCACAGAGAGATTAACTGGAACAATGTGCTATTACAAACGGCCCAAAAAGAAAGCATTTCCGCTATTGAAACTCAAATGGGCCATCTGTACAACTTAAAACCCACCCTAACCCAAACGTAAGTGACTACACAGTCGCGCTTAGTTCGAACTGCTAGAGAACCACTTCTCCATAATTGAGAACGCAGCACGTCCAACTATTCTGTCTCCCACACTAAACACCAGTTCATTTGAGGTTGTTCTGCATGTGTATAACATAGGCAGAACATATTAGCGATAATCTCAGCTAGATGTCGAACACATTCCGAGAAAGTTAAAACAACCGATGGCGCACCAGTCACAACATGTTGAAAGAGCTGTTTGAAATCCAAACTTATCGGTTGCTGGATTCCTAGCGAAAACAGGTCACCAAGTTGATTCAGCTCATTTGACGAGCTGCGGTGTAATTGAAAACCGAAGGCAATGAAGTTTAGCGAAGCAGTACTCATCCGAACTTATCAACCAACGTTGTATGCTCATGGGTTACGAGGTAACTCATCAAATTGTTTCAGTTCGGACTAAATGAACACGACGTGGTTGTATCCGGCCTATCATTGCTTGCTTTTATTTATCTGACATATACAATCTTAAATTCTATGTTTGTGACCGATGAGAACAAACGAAGTGTCAACATATCGTAGCATAGGCCTTATTTCTGTTTCGGTGGAGTATACTAGTCCGTAGGTTAACTATAAATGTCCAATGATTAACAAAATATCAAAAATGGATACGCGACAGCCAGGAGAAGTAGAGTAGAAACGATAGTTAAGAGTGGAGTTAAAGACCAATTGATTATAAGAGAGTTTGATGTTTTAGGTCACTCATAGCCTATCATGGCTAATAACAGTAAATCATGTTACCATTCCAATTGTTAATATACTGTAAGGAGGTGAAAAAGGAAACGATAGACTACCATTACACCTCAAACAAATGACCAAAACAGCAGCCTCCACAGGTATCGAGCAATTCAAGAACAAAAATAAAGTGATATACATAACGTTTTCATGATACATTTGAAGCCTAACGAAGAAAGCGACTAAATGTCAGACGCGGAAAGTTCAAATTGATCTTAAACGGACTGAGTTTCGTAGTCTTCCTGATTACAATGACTGAGTAAATTAACCTTTGCTGAGTAGTATACAACGTCAGAAAGAAAACTGACCACATTGTATTTCCCCAGTAACGATAGAAGACATACGTCGAGAGATGTTAACATTTCGTTTACTCTCTTCAGTCACGAACGTAAAACCTTGGTGAGTGAGACGAAATTCGACCTCATCCATAGCAAAGCACATCCTGGAAACAAGTCACGTTGTTGACCCCGCCAATTCGTTTCATGTGTTGTTGCGTAATCGGAATCCGAAGTTGCTTGCCTTCTCCGAAGCTATGCTAATCAATACTCGCCGTCCGGTCTTGTGTGTGCATAGACTGTTGACTCATGCAGTTTTTTCTGCCCTGGAGCTGATAACAGTCCTTGTTTTGTGTAAACCCAATCGTTGATTGTTTCTATTGTTGTTGCTATCCGCATGTCCTATATATACCAATGTTTTACGTTCGTGACTGAAGAGAGTAAACGAAATGTTAACATCTCGCGACGTATGTCTTCTATCGTTACTGGTTAACTGGATCATTTTATTTACTCATAAGCGGTGGTAAGTAAAACCACACTATGTGTCTGCTACAATGAAAGTGTTTTATGTGTACTCCTAACTTTCTCCAATACATCAAACCAACTTTTCTGAGTGAGTGTCAATTCCGTCCATTTCAAAGTTCCCATAACCTTTTCAATCTTAATTTCGTTTGCTTCGATGTCAATGTGAAGCACTAACTTTCGACTTAATGAAGAGTTTGAATGTGACAATTCATCACCAGTACAGCACTTCCATTCATCTACTCAAAGCCTAACAGTGGCTGACGACAACGTCTCAATCGGCAAGGTGCATGCCTATGACCGATCACGAAAGCCGCTTACCATAGCCACGACTGTCTGGATGACCTTGAAAACGAGGTTTATTTCACTGATTAATAGGGTGTTACAGAAGGGAGAAGGATGTTTGCGTCTGCGTTTCTGTTTATGTTGACCAGGAAAAATTGTGTTAGACTGTTCATAGGTGTGAAGGAAGTGAATAAAAAGAAATGTTAATGAAGCTGCTGACATGCAGCTACGTCAGCAACAAACTCTGAAACAATATTGCGTCAGATATGTACACATAATGACCGGTGGGATTCGGCTAGAGTAGTGGTAGGTTGTCTCTCATGTGTGTGCCGACCGAGTACGATGTTAAAACTCAACTGATCTACCATGACCACAGAGTTGGACAGTGTATTCCAATGTGAGCAGACCTTAACTGTCAAGCAGTTCTGTCTCTAAAGTAATCTGCTCATTCTGTAGCGAAAAGGCGTTCAGTAAAGCACAATCTTATTGCCCAACGCGCTAGTTACCATGCCACACGAGCGCTCGCGATTTTGAATCACAATTCAAGTCCACTACACCCCGAGGTTTCCGCTCACGCGTCGTGCGCACTTCTACCCGGTTTAGGTGTGATTGGTGTTTTCTACCCGGGGGTTTTCTGCCTGCTATTCCTCGTCCGTTTATCCGATTTTGTTGAGTAATGGCTTGTCCGGTCGCTCGTGCTGTCCTCCGTCTATCTACTGTAGGCTATGACCGTACTCCACGACCGTGTGGAGAAATTCCTGCGAGTGCTGGAATAATCACGCCTTCAATTCGGTCATTCATTCTATTTCGGCTGCCACGTCTCGCTCGTTGGTCCGATCCGGTCGAGCGATGACTCACCCGGTAGCCTACGCCGTTCTCCATCCGCTCACCGTGGATTTGAACGCACCTCCCACTGTGTTGGGGTATTCCGCCGAGAGTTGGAATACTCGCACTTCCTGTCTGACAGTCCTCCACAATTCTAAAACCCAATTTCAGCCAGTGAGCTCCAAGACTTTCGTCCATGTTTAGTGAGAGAAAACGTGGCAGTGATTGGTTCGGGGGATTGAGTTTTTTTTAGTAAGAATTAAGTCTCCTCTGAGGTACCTATAGTTTAATGAGAGTGGACCTAATTCTTATAGGTTATCTGGGTAGAGGGTTGTCCTGAATGTCATAGTTCTTCCAGCGACCGGACTCAGAACATCGTCAGCAAGGGATAAATCTTTTTAAGATGACAAGGATAGGTCCACATGTAAGTTTTCACGTGTAGGTGGATGTGGAAGCGAAAGTACTAATGAAGTGGAGATGAGCGATCGTAATATACTACTCACACCAAGGCTATTCAGTAGTGGGACCAGAACATATATTTTAACATAGAGCAAGCCGCAGGAAAAATATAGGAAAAAACATCGGAGTGTGGCATCGCCCAAAATGGTCCTTGCTACGTAAAGCAACTGAACATTGGAGTTTGTGACAACGGAGACGGTCTGGGGCCAAGTACCGTGTGCAAATGTGTGGTTTTTTTTGTGGTTCTATTTAAACGCTCAACGCTTTCTCAAATAAATAACCCTTGTACCATCCGCGTTCTTGGCTCAACACTAAGAGACACTTCGGGGTTAAATGTTCCACACATTCTCCCAGGGAGGTTCGAGGTAAATTGTACCTTTATAGCCGTGGTTCCAAAATTTGTAGACAGGGTGAAACTCTCTGTCATGAAGGTTCCGAGGTCCCATTTGCATACTGATATGTGTAGCTGAAGGTCGCCAAGTTAGTAAGCAGTATCACTTTGATAGCCGATGTGCATGACTGTTTGTTGAAATCGACCGGCGAGTTATTAACTATGGAACACTGACTTTGACAGTTTCAACCGTTCTGTAAATTTGCCATACTTTCTGAGCATCCCAGAACCCAGCAGGATTTCGCGTTCTCGGCGTAGTCACAAAAATGACTTGAGGATGCTGGGTGGTTCAGCAACGAGAAGAATGAACAATAAATATCATATGATTGATCCTTGCAGAACGCCGTTATTGGTGCGTTACCCAATCCATTCATCTTCATGTTAACCTGCATTAATTCAGATGATCCTCGAACCGTGTGAGTGAGGACTCGTCGAGGTCACATTTGCGGATTATTCGTAACGAGATTGGAAAACTCAAGATAAATCACACCAGTGGCCAATCCTGCGTCGACATTCTTCGTCCAAAAATCGCGAGCGATCAGTAGATTCTCGAGACGTGAATATCTTCCAATGAAACCTCAGGTTTTCTACTCTGACCCAGAGAGAGCCATCTAGCAAACTCTCCATCGCTTTGAAGACCACTGAGAGCAACTCAATTGGTTGATAGTTTGCTGAGTCATCTACGCATGCATCCTTGAAGATAGGTGTGATTATGCATTGCTCTGAGACTTTTGCTAGATGGCCAGTTGATAAGGAGTGATGGGGTTTTGTGTAACTGTACACCGAAATATCCTGTCAAAGTTTAAGGAATCTCAGGCGAACACTGATCGCATCATGCCAGAGAGTATATTTTCGTGAATTAGACATCACGAATGAAATAGCTACAAGGAAGGTGGCCAGTTGCGATCAATATCGAACAAATTTTAGCGAGTCTAGTATTTTTGATACATGTACAATAAAATGGCATACAAAATGTGGGTTTTCTTCCCATAATTTAGTTTTTTTAACGTGTGTTTATCTCGTGGTCGACAATTTTCGTCTTTTTTCATCAAGTATGGCCAATTACCAATCAAAATTATGCCAGTAGCCTTGGATATCGTTTTCATTCCCATCTGCACAATGTGAACGCTTTGGTTGCCTAATTACACGAAATATTTATCATCACTGTATAAAGTCAGAAGGGATTAGTAAGCGTGAAGTCATACCAGCATTTATGCGTTAACATTCCATACAGATTTAACAACACGTGGTGTTCGAAGCACGCACTCCAGCCATTCAGTTCATGACTCAATATAAACGTGGTACGTGTGTTCGTCTTCAAAGAGCATGTTGGACACTGTGTGGATATCAGAAATAATGATGAGAAAGGGTTAAATTGCGATGGAAATGAGGAAGAACATGGAATTACTAGAATCATCAGAACTGATACATTAAGGTGGGAAATTCCACAGTTTTTCTTTACACGTGAGGAAGAAAACATTGTCATTGATAAACGAGAGAAATACTAGGGAGCAGGATCGGGCAGTAGTTCTATAGCAATCCACTGCACTGGCGAGTGAGTGGTAATCGATGATCAAACAATCTTGCATCATCCAGCCTACAGAAAACATCGGTCACAACGTTAATGGTCAGTTTGTGTTTGTTGTCCGTTTGAATGCCTTAGATTTGCATACTGGTATCAGGTCTTACTGATCTGTTTTCGGCAACTGGTGTTCTAAAACTAACTCAGTTAGCTGTGAGTATCTCTCAAGGTCAGGGTATCATTGTGCTTTTCCATTTTTAGCTCGCACATATCTACGAATCTGTGATTGATGAAATGGAATGAAGTCGTAGTTTGTGTACTCAAATTACCCTGTTCAGATGATTGAAAGGAAATTACTGGCGACCATTTGTCAATCAAGTTACTCGTAACAAAATTACATATCTGTTATCAGTCAGTTAGAAGTAACACCTGGCCAGCTTAAAGTAATCAGATGGGAGACAATTTCTTCATAAATTTTTCAACTCATCCCCCACTGATTACTACACACGGGGTGTCCAAACCCTGAATGATACGGTATTATTGAGCTTCTACAGTAGCAAAATGTACCGCATCTTCTGGAGCACGTTATTAAATTATTTTAGGCTGGAGAAAGAGTTCTGAATATATCACACGAGATGCGTCGCGTTCCATTTAGGCGACAACCAACTTAGTTGGAATACTTTTTCGGACAGCCAAGTTCAAACAGTTGGTTAACTTCAAACAAAAAGAGGCTATGCATACTGTGTGGATATGGTGTACACTTGGTCAGCCAACTGGCATTTACATTTATCCGAGAACATGACCTCGTGTTACGCACGTGTGCAGCATCATGCACAAGATACACGCATGGCACTGTGAGTAAACGACGATTTTGACGACGACCAACAGCACCACAAGTGTTTTGATCGAATTAGCCGCGATATGATATGGTAACTAATCTCTTCAGCGCAAATCAAGCTGGAACTAGGGAATCTTACACTGCACGACATGTATCTCAAGACTATCTCGCTGTAACCTGTCAAATACATACTGCATCAGACCGTATTTATATAGAAACAGAAAAATGGCACATCATCAAACAAACGAAAAACTGCACAAACCAATCCAGGTTCACACACAACGCACTTAGCCTATCACTGTCAGTTGGTTACCAAGGTGAGGTGAACGTGACACGGAGGTCATTCGGTACTCATAAGAGGAGAAC
>JTDE01002971.1:37993-60011 GCA_014338405.1 Paragonimus skrjabini miyazakii | reverse complement strand
AATGAGGCGATTGCCTCCTTTGTTTTGATGCTTATGTGTGGGCGAGCATTGACACCTTGAGCATCCCAAAAGACAGTTGCCATGATTGTTCCAGCTGACTTTCGCGTCTTGAACTTTTTTGGTTGCGGTGATGATGAGTGGCGCCATTCCATTGACTGCCTCTTTGATTCCGGTTCATAATGATGAACTCATGTTTCATCACCTGTTACGAGCCTTTGAAAGAAGGTGTTGTCTCTTTGAATTTGTTCAAGATGTTCAGTGCAGGCAGTGACCCTGTCACTCTTGCGTTCGGTAGTCAGCTCTCTCGGTACCTAGCGGGCACACACTTTTCAAAAGCCAAGTGACTGGACTATGTTGTAAGCACTTCCATGGCTCACTCCAAGGTTTTCTGCCAAATCATCAAGAGTTATACGCCTGTCTTCTCTGATCAGAGCATCTGCTTTTGCTTTAGTGACAGGATTGACAGACGCGGATGGACGGCCAGAACGGGGTTTATCGGCTACGCTCATAGTTCCCACCTTTTCATCCTTCAAACGACGAACCCACCTGATTACGTTGCTATAATCTACAGTATTGTCCTCAAACACATTTGTTAATCGTCTGTGAATGTTCATGGGGTTTCCCCCCTCAGCAACAAGGAACTCGATCACTGCTCTTTGTTTTTGACGCAACTCTACGGGGGCAGCCATTTTGAATTTCCTTGTGGGTCTGAAAACATGAAAAGTAAGAAACAAACTGTTACATAACGTAAATGATATAATCATTTATAACTGGGAAAAACTTCAGGTAATTTTATGAAAAACTTCACCAGAATTAAAAACATTGGCATTACTTTTTGACTCCCCCTCGTAGTTTGTCTGCCCTAAGTCGAGCTCGTTTCCCGGCTCGGCGACTTATTGTAATTTACAGCGGAATGGAGGCACAGAGGGACAAGGTCACTACAAGAAACTAGAATCGTAATAAAAACCAACAAAGATGAGCCAGCAGCCCAGTAAATAATGCATACAACTTAGCCGAAAACTCAAATGGGGTCAACCGCACGACATCACGCTACGTTACACTACTGATCAATCGGTACTTGAGGGTCCTAGAGTAGACGGCCGCTTACCGGGTTCAGTAGGAAGAATTTTGCTGATTTTTTGGTTGGGTGTTTCTATCTTGGAGCTGGAGTTTACTCTTCTCACGGCTATACGGCAGTTTAACACCAGTGTCATCCGCTGCTGTACTGCTTCCCACCTTACTACTGTCAGATACAGTCACCCAAGTTTCGTTTCTGTGAACTCAATTGACAAGGAAAAACGTTCTTATTGCTGCGAAACTTTGGTTGTCATTCCATAGAACGAGTGTTCTGAGTTGGATGTTGCCAGACTGCTAACCTGTGGACACAAACAGTTATGGTAATCGTGGGTCGAACACAACCTGGCGATTTGTAATCGAACGTGGATTCTCTAAAGCTACCGCGAGCATTGGATCTGTGTTTCGCTCTTCTTGAAATTGAACAGTATTTTAAATCCAGTGGCCAGATTATTGTCGAGGTGACGACAACCGTTTTCGGCCACAAACGAACAGTTGCTACTAGAAAACTATGGACTGAACTTTATTTGAATATCCCTTATATAAAATGAGTTGAGCACATTAGTATGAAAAATAGTCGCGGCACAATTGTTATGACCGAAGAAAGCGCTTGGTCTGCAAAATTGTCTATTGGGCGAACTCTCGTACAGATTGTGTTAAAGCATAGGACCACGTACACTCATTTGCACAACTGATATACATTCACACATTGGGTAGCAGTACTTTGTCATTCGCCCTGGTGGCCCTTCCCCCATCGTGCGTACATACTATTGCGATAGTCGCTTCTGATCCACTCTCTTCCTGGCGTTGAGGCTCGCCCCTTTAGTTCCCGAATCTACACAATATATTACCCACAAACGAGGCTGCCTGCTATACAACACAATCATGCGGCCACTCTATATTGCTATGGTATTTCCGAGATAATGCACTGGTCTAACGTTATCTGGTAACAGACGTAGCCGATTTTAGTAAGACAATGACGAAGAGGTTTTTCGCTCCGCAGGAACGGTGCTGGAGATTTATGTTTTCCAGTATTGGTGTTACCATATGAACGTATATACACGTTCGACTCGTATGTATGAGGTTCTACTGACAACCTAGCATGAAGTAACAATTGGAAATCGAAACGTTGTGAGGCAGATTTTTTAACAGACGGCAGATTCGTATTGTCTATTAGAGCGTCTAACCATTCGTTCCTGAGGGTAGATTTTTCTGGCGGACCAAAGCGGCCGTTGTTTCTAAAGTTCGAATAGATTGTTGAGTCAATTCGTGTGCTACAATACACTGAAATGATAACCAAGTAGTCGGTTTGCGTTGTTACACAGTCCGCATTGTCCTGTCTTGGTGTGGGTGACCGAGTGAAACGTTAAAGAGGTGTGAAGATTTATAGACTCCAATAGATGGAGAAAGATTCAGAATGTGCGTTTCTATGTCAGCCGGGAAATCAATTGTGTCGGACAGTTTAAAACCGATGACCCTCTCCAGAAGTGTTGTCACTCCTAATTTTGATTAACATGGGCGCATGCGCCAGTCACTGACTCCGGGGTTCGCAGCCATTCTCTTACCGCCTGTGTTTTGCGTCCTGTAAAGAAACACATCGCGGGTGCTGTCATTGAGGCGGTCGGTATTCAGCGACAGAAAAGCGGAGACTACCTCGACGGCGGCGGTGCAGTTGTCTTAGAGTGCCGTCAACTTGCCGAACGGCTTCGCGGAACCACAGTTGGGAAAAACAAGGTGAGTTTATACGGGGCTACGCTGACCGCCAACAACAAAAAGAGTTCTATAACTCGTTCAAGACGAATATCTCGTTGCTATATGGGCTCAGTGGCATTTGAATTGCCCGAAGTGGCGGCTTGCTGAACCTAGACAGACAGTTCTAGTCAACGTAGCTTTCCGGATCAAAACAGCATACAGGTCTGACCACCACGTCAAAGTAACGGACAGGGTCGGGCGGGGGGTATACACACACGTGACCCACATGGGCGCGGCCCAAGAGGAATACATCAAGCACGTCAATATAAAAGTGCAAACTAAGAGCATATTAACTTCGCAAGAAGTGTTTGTGCATTCATCTCAAATCTTTCATTTTCAATGGCCACTTACGATGGCACTGCCCAATCATATTGCGAGAAATAGCACATGGGTACTTGTCCTGAAACGGACGTTGTTATCTCCGTCTAGCAGTCAACAGACAAAATATGTGCCTGTTCTTGTCGATGTGTTCTGAATATTTCTCACAGAACGTGAAGCTACTTGACGCGGTTTTGTGTGACCGTGTCTGTGCTGTCATTGATTGTTGTCCTCATGGGAGTCGAAATGTGAAACAGATTAAACAAAAAGTTAGACTACCTTCGGTCCATCGATGTATTACCAGCGTGGTTCACGTCCCACTTTTTCCGTTCAAAACCGTCCTCCAGAAAAAAAACTCTGCCTTATCAGAACAAACGGAAATTTCCAGAACCATCCAGATGTAACTTTCGCTATTTTTTACGTGCTCGACCTTTACTCTGTCGAGTTCATTGCTGGCTCCGTTACCTTAACTACCACTTTTAATGACAATCCACCAGTCGTTTGATTCTGTGAGTCACTATGCCTTGTATAACTACCCTGTATTGTTCTATCCGTCACACATATTTTGGAGTGGAACAAAGTGACTTGTTGCACTCGTCTTTTGATCTGAATTCAGAGCAATTTTCGGGGTCAGTTGCGTTAATCTCATGATCAAGATTTTCCGTTTCTCTATTACAACGAGGAAAGTTCAATTTCTCTCAAGTACATTATTATTCTGTGGGCGATTTCGAGGGTCTGTAAAAATCAAAGATGCGGATAAAGTTAAGCAAATTTTAGTACATCGTATCAGTCCAAGTATGTCACCTTTCCAAGACCGTGCCGTCATGATTTTTCTGTCTACAGTTCCGCGTTTTGGTCACCGATTTTCTGTGATGAAATCGAAACCAGTTAAATTAGGCAACGAACCAACCAATAAATAAATCACACATGAAGCTGTGTTTTATCGATACACTCTTGCATCCATAGTTAAAAAGTGATGATCCGAAAGGATAAACTGGTTTAGCCGACTCTCTGAGTAAAGAGTCGAACAATCAAATTGTTCACATTTTAAACGTGAATAGACTAGGTCTATCAAGGTGAGCAGAACGATGTCCGAGGTTTTGGTCACATGAGCATTCTTCTAGAAGTAACTCCTCATAAAAGGTATTTACCAAAGAAGAGTGGTTTACGCTTTATGTTTTCTAACTATGTACAACCTCTACACAAACTGGGAGACAACGATTGAATGATAATGTTCTAAGATTCTAGTTGCAGCAGCTTCATATCAGGCAAGAATAGCTGTTGTGATAAAAGTGTCCGCTGGAATAGAAATCTTTACTTAGCCAAAAGGTTCGTTAGTTTTGTACTTCAATTCCCATTGTTATCCTACTCAGCTTAAATAATGCTAATGAAAAGTTCGCGGAGGATGAAACAGTAAAGAATAACACACTACAACATCATACATTCCATCACTTTTCAGTAGTATCTTCCTCTACTTTCAAGTCAACAAAATTTATTTTGCATGAAAATTCCCAGTGTAGTCATGACAAATACAGTCTAGCGAACAATCTCGTTTTCAGTTATTCATCATCAGGCTAAATACATCACATTTATATCACGAATTTTACAGGGGAATCATTAAAGGGGGTAAATGGGGAACGGGTAGTTAATCAGGTCAATCAGTTCAATGTCACGCTGCAGTCAAGTACCCACTTGAACTGCGGGTCTTGACAGGCTAACAGGGTGTGGGGTTGGCCGTGGCAGATCCAACGCCTGGACAAAACGTTTCTGCGCGCACAGGGGTGGGTTGTACAGGCGAATTCCAATAGCTTCAGCTGTGGACAGAATCGTACGCTTCACTGCCCTCGACTGGGTGGCTTTTACTCGGTAGATCGGGCGAAATGCGTCCGTCACATTGACAGAGTGATTCGAATCCACCAGGTGCGATAGTATTGCACTGTTGACAGATTTCGTCATTCCACTGTTCAGTCAAGCTGGGTGGTGTTCCCGGACCCGTTCGGATAAGCGTCTGGTCGTGCGGCCTACATAACTGGTTCCACAGGAACAAGTGAATGAGTATACACAAAATGAGGCCGCAGAAACAGGCACTTTATCTTTTAGTCGTGGGCACAAAACCGGATTGGATGTGAAGTGGACACGTAATTTAACCGCGTAGAACGCTGCACTAACTGCTCTTGTGAGTCTACGTGTGATAGTTTCAGCTAACGTGTCGCCCTTGAAGGGTAACGCGATGTGTACAGTTTTCTTTTTCTTTGAAATAATACGTAAGTATAAGCTAGCTTCAAATCAAGCTGCAACTTGACCATCACGGTGTATACCTTAGTATCACTTCATATTTCGCAAGCTAATAAAACTTATTGATTTTCTGAGGTTAAAATTAAGTCTTCAGGTGAGCTTGTTCAAAGCCTCAATCTGCGTAGAAATTAACCACTGCTTCATGATCTGCCACCTTTGAAAGAAGGTGTTATCCTACTAGAAAATTAGTCTTTTATCAATTGAAGGAGGTGTAGAGCAGCTGAAAGTACTCCGGCGTCTAAACCTTAGTATTGAGTACCATTTAAAATGGTCACTCAACTCAAAACTATTTGATCAAGATGCGTTTAGCGCATTGGCTGAGACGAATTTCTTCTTTTCAGGGATCATATCAGTAGTACAGTCATTAGTCACCCTCATTTAAATTACCCTTTTCTTGTCAGTGAAGCAAAAAAAACAAAGTCGTTGGGTTTAAGGACCATCACTTTCAGTCTCTGCTGTTTCTTTGACAGTATGGTTCTTCACTTCCTGATGCTTCAACCGATTTATGGTCACTTCAGATCTATGGACTGTCTTTGATTAAGTTGCTCGTAACATTCTGTGGATTTGTCTCCTTCGGAAAGTAGCTCCGGAAGTGTGTGAAGCTGAGGTGCTTAGTTGTGCCAGTAGTGCTGAGGTCCACGGATAACAATCTTGATCGCTCAGCGCATTATTTGGTCTTCACCAGTGGCTTCCGATCTCCACCTTCTTACCAAACTTCCTAATGGACGACATCCTAAAAGACACGTTTGAGAAGTCTAATAATCACAGTGCACAATTTCTTTCGTAGCACTAAACTGACCGACGATGGACAAGCGTAAGATAACGTTCTCCTTAAAACCTCTACCAAAGCCATGTAGGCTTTTCCAAATATGGTTAAGAATAAAACTGTTATGGAAAGAATACGTTTCTTACCTTGTAAATGCGAAATCTTGCTTCACCAGCGGAACGTTTCCAGCTTTACCTTCTTTGTTCCGTACAACTCGACTGAGACGATGGACCACTTAGAACACTTGTGCAGTCTCACGCCATCAACTTGCGATAGTACTGGGACGATATTAACGAGGATACCGGAAGCACACGCAATCCACCTCACCCTTTGTCATCTACAACTTCAGAGAACCGTCCGGGTTTGGTGATCTCATGCAACTGTGTGGAAACGGAGCTAATTGCAAGGAAGATATGACTGAACGTTTTTTGCTTGAAAGTTGTCAACTTTAGATAACCCACGTCATGCGAGATTATTTCTTGGGCAACATGGCTTTTCACAAACAAGCATTTTAGGAATCCTTGAAGGGTAATCAATCGTTTGAATATTAGAAAGACAAAGCTCGCGATAATTGATTCACATGTTTTATATGTCAGTTGAGCATTTACTCCTCCCGGCATTGATAACCGAAAGTAGAAACAGCCTGGTAAAACCACGAGGTGAACAAATAAATACGTGGTCACAAACTACGAAGATCCTTGTTCTGTTGAGTCAATTCGGCATAAGTCGCGTGCTCTGCTGGGGACTTCTTGCTCGATCAAAACACTGATAACAAACGTTTCCGGAGTCAGCAGCTTGAAGTAGTCATTGGCGTGTCTACCTCCACAACAGTGTGATCCCTATGTGTTTTGTTTGCACCGACAATGTGCCCCTATTCTTTGGACATGATTTCTTCTTTAAGGATGATGTTATTCACCATGCATGCAGCCTGTAAGGTCCCCATAGACATCAACAAAAATTAATCGCTCACCTGGCCAACGAAGTACAACTCATACCGCAGTTGTCCTTGACCACATACAGATTTCTGCACTTCACTGTTCTACTAGAGCCCAAGTAGCACTTATACAGTCAATTGCATGGTCTTCATATGTGCTTACCTCACTCACTTGTAAGCACACACATAAAAATATGAAGCGATGCGGCTGATTGAAAACAACAAAAACGCCGGATTTTCGTCAGCACGTCAACAGTTCACGATCTTCTCTGTGGGGATGTTTCTTCCCCTCACCTAGTACCGTCTGAGCCTAAAGTTAGTCCTTGCGATAACACTGTTGTGATTAAAATTGAGCTATCGTCCACTTGATAGAGTCCCCACAATTTATGGTCAAATGGTATTCCTGGACACAACTTTATACTACTCATCACGATATATTCAAAAGGTATAGTTATTTCTTGTGGTAGTAATGAGTGGAACACAGGTTAACTATGTATGCATCTCACACTAGCCAGCCTACACTAAAACGGTACTGAAGTCACCCCGTCATCCATTCGTAAATGGCATTGCACATCTAGTGAATAGAGATTATATATAACCTCATCGTTTCCAAGACGGCTCAAAGGTTTTGTGAACGATTGAATGAACGAACGAGAGGAATCAACACCATTTTCATGTGAGTTGCCCATTTTAAAGTTCAAACGACGTCCTAGTAGGTAGGGAATTCGCTGATCTGCTCTTGTCTGTTTTGTGTGAACTCTGGTGATGCTGGGTTGGTAGTGAGTGCACCAAATGAACTCGGAATTGGAGGCCAAACGGGATACATTCAAACAATTAAAAATTGATTCGATATATCATGAAAGTGGGCCCGGACACGCTCATCGTTAAGTCGTCCTAGGAGTAGGTGGTTGTAACATTCTACAAAGTAATTATCTTTCTGTCCACCATTTCAGAACAAATAATAAAGCTTGTGTTAGTCACAGTCACTCAGTGAACTGTCCGATTCAGTCAAAGGTGTGCGTCATAGCAAATGTTAAAGCAGATCGATAGGCTACTTCGTGTCTCAAATGAGTAAATTGTAATCAGGTTCTTGAAGTGTGGAGAATTTAACGAACCACAATAATATATTGTTTATTTACTCATTTCGCTAGTGAAGATTCGGATGGTAAAATTTGAAGTGTGGAGGAGTTTGCACTCGGTTGAGGGAGAGAACTATGCGTACTCTACAGATGAACAGACGTTTGATTAATAGCTCAAGTTTTAACACATATAGCTAAAGAGAAAAATACAACTATTTCTACCATACAGATAACAAAACATAAATAATGTTATTTGTTATATACACAGACATACAATTTGCAAAACCTATGGTTCCCTATCATTCAACAAGATACTTGTTTAACAGAGTAAACGATGAAACATTATTCATGCTTTGTAAACCTTTTCAGTCAACTCTTTATTCCGATGTTTTTGTAATTATCGTGAATTTGCAGAGGCTGAATAAGGACGATGAGGTCAGCCACTTGATAGAGCGAGCATGTCATTTACGTCTACTTGTTACCTCTGTTAGAAGTTGAAACATGCATAGCTACGAGAGAGAGAGAGCTCGAGGAATAATTTCTTATTAGCTTAACAGGTGGGTCCCAAATGCACTTAGTCCCAAAACACGGAAAACCTTGGAGTTTCGTAATATAAGCCCAGTACTGTTCACTTCTAAATGTTAATGTTCATCCTCAAATTCCGGATATCAGCATAGCGATCAGTTCGCACGATCATCTGGTGTTTGCATACAGCTCGACAGTTACTTAAAAGTCCCATCTTAAATCGGTGGCAAAAGCAACGTTTATACGTAACGTGTGTTATATATGATTTGGTTGTTTTGGGAGTAGATCTCTTGTTTTTTTCGGTGTTAGACTAATGTTGGAGTTATTTTCAATGAATAGTTTGATTCAGTTTGACTCCAAAATTAGCCTTAAAAGCCATATGGTAATTCTGAGGATATCGACGCTAAACCGATTATGTTAAGATTCGACATGTGATTAAGTCACTTTTGTCCGTCGACTACCAGAACGGCCCACTGGTCAGTGTGTAAGATAGCTAATTTCAAGGTCACCTTCAATAGACCACAATCGCCAGATTGTTGAGTATGTGCACTTTGCTAATCCGATGACTGAGCTCGGAAACATTCATACGCACGTACCGAAACAACTGTTGACGCTATGTAAAATGTAAGTTCTAACTAAATTAACCGTAGTCCAAATTAGGTCAAATAAACAGTGTTACCACAAAAATTGAGGTCATTAATTACGATTCCGGTAAGGATGGCGCAATCCAAAATTTGAACATGAGGGTCGTATCGTTCTTTTTCTGCACCCTATGTAAACATACGACTGCAAAGGACATTAGGCCTGGTAAGTTTATTTCTGTCTATCCATTACAACCGGTGCCAAAGATACATAACCACGAACTCAAACAATTTCGAACGGATGACATATATCTACATCTGTTGGTAGTAGTACATCGCCAGTCTGTTTGTTGACACGTCCCACACAGTGCGTGCACAGGTTTTCAAATGTCACTTCCAGCACTTGGTCTTTTTATCGTCGAGAATTGGCGTTTAGTTTTCGCGGGTTCGACTTGCGTCATACAATTCAGTGGGAACGTTGTATATTATAAGACAAATTGTATTAGTAACTCACGTTCATCGATTACTCAATTGTGCTTGTTAAGTTTTTCCATCTTAGTATTTACTTCTATGATGTGCCTGACATAAAAAGCCCAGAGAAAACCACTAACCGTGTGGAATTTGACATAAATATGACCCTAATGGAAAAATGACTCATTTAAATCAAATCACGTCTACAAGTTCATCTTCTGAAAATAGTAGAAATGTGACAATCAGTTGAAAATGACGCTGAGTTTCAGGACGGGGGCATCAGTGACTTCAAGCCAATCTGTTTCAAACCACGTATCCAACCATAAGTGTGAATCCGCCTGTAATCCCTAGCCAGCAATTCGATTACAGAACCCTGGAACCAAACGAAAATACGGGAAAAGAGGAATTTTCATTTTCATCCAGGAATAATGTTCCTTATTCAGGGAAGAAATACCCACTGCCGTATTTCTAACGTTTAATGTCAGGAGACTTGTTTTACGTTATTAAAACGAGGTTTTTACTCATTTACACTCCATTTTTACCCATAAATATGCTTGCAGACCGAACTTCTCTCCTGGTGTCGGTTTTAACGTTTTGCACAATAACTCTAGCTTTTTTCTTGACCCTAGACAGTAGTCCGATTTGTCTAACATATCGTTTGATTTCATTCATGTTGCCTTTGATTAAAACCCTATCACCCCCATAAAAATGTATCATTTAATGAGCTGAAATTTACGTGATCTTTTACATTTCGATGGGTCAAGCTATGTAATTAGTCCGCTGCAAATATCTAAAAACCAGTCACTTTTCAGAGGTTAAAGAGACTACTGTTAAATACACAGTAGCTATAAAAAATCGAAGTTGCAAACAGCCGCTTTCGGTAATTTTTATCAGGCATATAGGAAGTCTAGGAAGTCCTAATCGCGGGGTTATCGATTGGAGTTAACAGGACAGTTACTGTGTCTCCATTTCGAGACGATCGGACAACCTGATCATTACTCACAAGCGAAAGTGGATGAGCGCTCACATATGATAATTCGGTCGTGCATAACGTGAGGTCAATGGCGCAGTGGTAAACACGGTTGCCTCATGAACAGCGTGTCCGTGGTTCAAGTCCCGGCATTGGCGATGATATGCACCAATGACGAGCTCTAATGAGAGCGAAACTCGAGTCTAGTGCTTCTTTTCGAAAGAGGCCGACTGGAAAGTCTATGGGAATGCGACAGCTGCGATCAATTGTGGGTGATGTTCAAATTGAAATATACAATTGAAAAAGAGTTGTCAGGGTGAGACTGTTATCGACGGCAAAGACGATCGCTATCAAACTGCACAACCCCCAACTGTACGCCTGAAATAAATTCATACGGGCCCTACACTTGCTGTGGCCAACTATGTATAAACCGTCTGAAACTCAGTTGCCCAACAACCCTATTAACAAGTTATCGCAAACCTCTCACATGATTCAAGCAGCACAGCCCACAAACACACACACACCACCACCACCACCCGGATAGACAGTCATCCACAATTTCCATGACTATTACAATTGTGCTTTATATATAAGTCCAACGAATCTATTGTAATTGCATATGCCTCATGAGAATTAACCAAACAGCTGTTTGCAAACTTGACATTTTATGAATGAATTGGGTGTAACAACAAAATATAGGAGTCAATATATACAAGCAATTCACATCAACTAACAGCATAGACGTTGGGCAAAATGATTGCAAATACGCAGAGTAAACATCAGAAAGTAGATATGGCGAACAAACTAGTTTTCGGTTACTCATCAGCAAGCCAAATGCATAACGTTCACTATGGAACAGTGTTGTCGGAGCAAAGCGAACAAAACAAGTAATCAGTTCAAATGAAGTCACCTACATCATAGATACACACATGGAAACAACGCTGTGATACAATTACATCACAATTATGACGCAACTTGGAACCGTGGCAATTTGAACGGTCATGGTGTGGGTGATGAGTCATTGCAATCACAGGGTCTGAACAAAACACTTCTGTGCTCACAATCAAACTCCGATCGCCACAGCTGTGACCGAAATTCAGCATCTCATGGCTCACCGCCATAGACTCAGCAGATCGGACGAAAAGAAGAGACCAGGTTGATGGTATGGTGCAAATCGTTAAGACGTGCTACAATTGCGCTATTATTTGTCTTAGTGACTCCGCTATAGATCCAACCTAGATGGTGATCACAGATACGCTCAGATAAACGCTTGGTCGTACGACCTACGTAACTAGTGCCACAGGAATAAGTAAATGAGCATACACAGAAGGAAGTTACGGAACCAGGCATTAAATCCCTCAACCGTAGAGATAAGCTGGAGTAGAGTTGAAACAACCACGCAATTTGGAAACGTAGAAAGTTCTATTGAGAACAGTGTTGAGCGTCCTGGTGATTGATTCAACAAGCGTGTCCCTTTAAAATGAAAACAAAATATACACTACCTTCTTTTCCGTTAGAGACTTCTTATCTTGTTTCTTGCGACGTTGCATAGTCTTGTCTATAAATTGCACTGGATAACCATTTTGCAAGAACAATGTGCATGAGAAAGACAATTCATCGGCATTCATATGGTTCTATCAGTCAAGCAGTTTGTTAGTGGTATACGTTTTTAACGAAATGTTGTGAACCAGAGGCAGAGTCAACAAGGTATAATCAGCGATGCTTGTGAGAAACTGGTAGTAGACATAGGGCGAACGCTAAGAAAAAAATTAAGCCAAACCTCATGGTCAGGTACGAGGTAGGGATTCTCAGCTCCATGGCGTTCCATCTTTGTGAGAGCCGGTGCTGCACAATGGTTACTACAACGGATGAGGTCATGTTTCAGGCGTACAGTGTAATTTACGAATATTGACCATCTATGGACGTCCCTCGTCCGAAACGGAAAATCAGTATTACAAAAACTGTTTCAGTTGACTGTTCTTGTGTTAAAATTATGCTTTGTCCGGACATCACTTTTGTGTGTCCTGAGGTGGTCTTCCTTGACTGGATGTCAGGTTAGATGAGTCAGATGGTTCCTCTGATTTTGGTCAATAGTTCTTGAGTGGTATATACTAAAAACACCACGATGAGATAGATAGAACAACTGCGTCACATTTGGCTCCAAAGGCTGTGCGAGTTCTCACAATTACGGGAGTCTTAATGGAGTATAGTCTGCGGAGGTTGAATGTACACAAGTGAGCCGTGGCTGGATGTGTCACTATCTGATCACAGAACGGTTTTTAAACTGAACTTCTTTCTAGTCATCCGTGGACAAGTGGTGTCATTTGGCTGTGGTGCTTCAACTCCTAACCACTGTGTCCAAACTTTGTAAATATGGACTGTAAGTGAGGTCTTGTTTTTATCCACTTGAATCACAACTTTGTTTCCACGTCGATTCCTAAAAGCTTGATGAGTTGACAAATATGAATGGAGTGCTGCAAGCAAGGGCCTCTGTATTCCTTGTAGCTGATTGAGGAGGTGCTGCAGTTGTGGTTCCAAAACAGCTTCGGTGATGTTGCTGTGCGGCAGTTGTTGACATTATACTGTATCCACAGTGTAATACCATATGTTTTTGAGATATCACAATGATGCGGTCAACGATCGGATAGCGGATAACAGGGGCGACCGGATGAGTCATTGCTCGACTGGACCAACGGGCGAGACATGGCAGGCAAAATAGAATGGACGACCAGATCAGAGACGCGACTATTCCAACACTCAAAGAAATATCTCGACACGGTCGTGGAATACGAGCAAAACCCATAATAGCTAGATGAAGAACAACACGAGCGACCGGACGAGCCACCGCTCAACGAAATCGGACCAACGGACGAAGAATGGCAGGCGTAAAAACCCCCGGATAGAAGGCGCCAATCACACACATAAACCGGGCAGAAGTGCACACGGCTTGGAAGCGGAAACCGGAGGGTGTTGTGGACTGAAATTGTGATTCAAATTCGCGAGCGCGCGTGTGGCATGGTAACTAGCTTGTTGGACACTGAAGATTGTGTTTTATTCGACGGCTTCCCGCTACAATATAATCCTTGAAGTAGGCGGGCAACCGGTGTTTTATTGAGGTTGGCAACACTGACTACCTAGTCGGTGCCAATCGGGGTGGATTAGTAGGACGAGATCTACATGTGACACATGTATAGTTCTTCGTATTAGGTAACTGAGCAGAGATTGTGAAACCAATCGGCAAAAAAGCAGCAAAAATTTAATTTGGGAAGTATATGTGAATATATGAGATCCGTCTACAAACTAAGTGTACATTAGAAGAATGTTGTTACGCTTGAATTCTTTCTGCTATTTAAAAACAGTCCTCTGATAGAATTTGTTACATACCTGGATGGTTGCATTGAAAATCATCAGCCTAATGTCGAACGCTCGGTATATTTAACTGAAGATTCGTTTTCTATTACAAATTCTTACAAGTAAAAATGTATACAGAGTATTGTACAGAAGGTGGCCATTTGTAGACCATATTAAGGAGGAGAATGGTTACTTAGCATTGTCGTTAGAAGGAGACGCAGCGGCTTTGTTCAGTACACTTTAATTGGTACCTGTAAACAACTCGATACTCTCACTAGGCTGCAAGTTCTGTTAACAAATTCTACTGAAAACGGATGGTGCCATCCACTTAAAAATGCACGTCTGACTGTGTCGACATTATGAAAATACTCTGCACATTATTCGGTCATTTTAAGCCCGACGTTAACTGATACCGAGCGAGGATGTTCATATGGTGGGTCAAATGGTAGAAAGCTGTAAAAAGGTTTTGATGTGAATTCTAAGTAACCGATCGGTCGTATAATGAACAGTTCACACTTCCAACGCGTGGAGCTCAAAATATCCTGATACATTACACGTGCTTGTTTCAAAAATTGTTGGTTACTGCCTTGGTATGTTATGTGGTCACGCTCCCAAACACGGTTGATCATTTGATAATGATTTGAACTGATTACATAGAGGTTGTTATTGTGATAAGTTTGGACTGGAGGGGTTTTTTGATTGGAGAGGTTTCACCCAATCAGCGTTCGCGTACAAGTTGCTGCAGACGGAACTATGGTCAAACTGGTACCAACCAATCATAGACGGCAATCAGCTACTGTTGAATGCGTATCTGTTTCACACAACCGGGTTACTATATGCAAGGTCGTGGAACAGCACAGCTACAAACCGGCCGATCAAAACATGGGGACGCCTGTCGCCTACTAGCAGTCGTAAATACTGTTGTTCCTCTATAAAAAAAATTGTTCTTCCGATAAACTGGGACTGTTTAGTGCCGCTCAGATTCCTGTTTTAATTCTTCTCGATTGGGTGGTTCAGTGCGGGACAATTGTGTACTGACAAAAATGTTTCTTCACGACATTTATACCAGTGCCATATGTGAGACACTTAATGATCCATTCATGAAAGTGAACAAACTCTTTGCTATGAAATGGGCGTTGGTGTCACTATGCACCGCTTGAGGGTAACTGCTCATTCTGGTGGGGAGACAGAGGATAGGGCGGTTGACCTCTGACGGTTAGATGCTACCATGTGTTTTGTTGACATAGGGTGTTCGTGTTGTTCAGAAAACGGACTATGCGTTACCAACGGCTCAGGGATTCACAGTCACACTGAATGAGTGGTGTTTGTGTACGTATGGCTGGTTAGTCAAAACAACACTGGTATTTATGACGTGATTAGCCTTGGCATCATAATGTCTTGACAAGTCGGGGGTTCAAGATGGTCATCCGGCTATGCATCTGACTTACACGGGTGATGAAGATCGACAGGTAATTTCAAAACAGGGTACTCGGATGGAACAATAACATTTCAAATCGCACTGTTCCGCAAACCATCATATCTGATGGAATCATAAATGAGATTTAGATAGGTAACGGATTGCTCTAGATCTTGTATATTTAAACTTACTCTTAAAAACTAATTCTCCTACCACATTCGAACGTCATGACAGTCTAAGCCCACTTCCTTATGCTTTAGCTGTGACCATCCATCCGGTCACAAAACATCATATTCTCCGAAATCAAAGACTAATTCTTCGTATGTTCTTTGTTCGTATACTTCAACCAATCAGCGACTTTGAAACGAACGCAGTTCTGTACGCTCTTGGACAAGAAATGGACGGAGTGGTATTCAGCGTTTAGCCCACAAAGACCAGACGCATGCGCTGTGCACTGAACAAGATGAAATAGCAGAATGCTGATGCAGTGTAGATGAATACAACTTATTTTGTGAAACTAGAACCCAATAATTACAGGCCGATTGTTTGACCTTCCGTTCTTCCATCCGAAATATTTCTCAATTTCCAAATAACCGACTCATTACAATTCGTTTTTCAAACCACCTCGTTGACAGTTGATTCAGATGCTTGTTTGGTACATTCAATCCCTCACATCTTCAGACGGAAATGTCAAGGCTTTGTGATGCCATTCTCTTAACCATAGTACCGTTCGTGGACATTGAATTATATGGAAATTACTGTATGAAAGGCAGCTGCACCCAGTGTGGTTTGAATAAACCAAAATTTAATGTTCACCACGCCTGTGATACACTATAATGAATTGCAACGAATCATCTAGTATACCCAGTAGTTGTGGAACTCTGCAAGAAACACTTCGTTGCCTTTCCTACCTACTTCCTATATAAACCCGGCTTCGGTAAGCTGTGTAATCTCTGTATATAAAAGCACAAATGATGCGACTGTTTTATTTGAGACGCTGACTTTCTGGAAAACCAATTCCGTCGGCACAGGTGGCTTAACGGGAAGGAGAAGTTTTTGATGTTCACTGTGTCTATGTTGATCGGGGGGAATAAATGACGATAATATTCTTTACTGAGTGCTGAAGTAAAAACTGCAATCTTGTCTACCATTTACTGTATAAATATGTATCTAATGCGATAAAAAGTCGCGTGTGCCCAAGAATTCTACTAGAAGCTAACATGTCTGAACTCTACAAAATAAAGTGGCAAGACTAATAGAACGGTCTGAAAGCTGACAACTAATGTTAGACCCAGCAAACTGTCTAGGTATGAGTAGCGCTATTTACGAAGATGAAGGACCAGCACAAGTAGGTAAACATTCCCACCTTACGTCTGCTGGGTCAACCAACAAATCAGATCTCAAATTCGTTACCTCTCGCTGAGTTTCACCTTCTAATAATCCCTGTTGGTCACGAAGTCTTACTGATGTCTCGCCAAAATCTCGAAGTTTATCTTTATTGTCTGCCTTTTGAAATATCTAAATACAATCGCCCATCTGTCTTGTGAAACGTTTCGCTTGTCGGGTTTTAGCACACTGCTTTTGACTGTCTGCTCAGGCATTCGTCTGGTTTTACTTGACTCTGCCTAACATCACCCAGTGATGACGTCGCAAAATCCCGATAACGTTTGTGAAAATTTGTCTACAGGTTTTCCTGTAATGAAATGCTATTCTACTGTAGTCTGGGACAGTCTTTTAAACCTAAATCTATTGACGAAAGTATAAAATGATCGACTTTCCAGCTGTATTTTTGCTTCCCGCGCACTCATCTTGAATTGAACACTATGGTATCTACCTTATAGCAGAGTGCTACAAATAGAGCAAAAAGGCAAAACCATAGGTACTTCCACGTAAACACGCCATGTTCATCCCGATAACGCAGTACACGAAGCGTTAGAATCGCACAGTCATATACTGTGCGATGTAATCTTGGAAAATACCCGTATCGGCATGTTAAATTTTCCGTGGCAGGTCGATACTACTGAGTGGATAAGCTGCCATTCAAGCGAGGTTCGTTCCAATTCGTCACGAGAGGAAGTGCAGCACAGGGCTAGTTTGGAAAAATCAAATGTTTTTCTTCAAGCAACTGTATCCGGGCCTGCCTGAGACAGTTCAGCGACGTCGGATGTCCAGGTGTGTTGTTTGAATGTTCCTGAGAGTCCCTCCTGCACAAATGAATAGACAAGAGTAAGCACATCTAAGGATTGCTGTTTGATACAAAGAGCTACTTGTCACTGGAAGTTTTGATAAAAACCTTTTAACGGATGTTGTAATTCTACTTCAAATCTAAGTAGCCACTAATGAAAGTGTTCACTTTTCTTCACCACTACTAAATTCATTGATGATTAAAGTGGAAATCCTCGTATCTCGTAATAACTTTATAGGAATTTGTGATATTCAGCGACAAGAAGATAAAGCTGGACTGGTCTTCAAAAAGAGGTAATTTTTCCTGATGATAAACCGGATGCTACACGATTACCTATCGTTTGAGTTGCAACCATGAATGAATCGACCGTACTGAATATTCTCGTCTCACAGGCTTCCTCGGCTCTGACTCGTCTTACGAATGTCAGCTCACTGCTTGCCGCATCGCGCCCTGTTTGCAGGTGATGGGTGAGGATGCACATGACGACCTGGCAGTCTGTTTGCGTTGCCTTTGGAGTATAAGGGCGCTGACACTGAGATGGTCCAGGTTTCCTGGACAATGAACACTCCCGTTTGCAGATGCATTTCGATATCGTAAAGAGTAGAAGTCAATAGTGTTCATGTTATGAAACTCTGTGTGTATCGATTTAATGTCTTCGGTTTTCCCCGCCGCATCATTGTCCAGTTTTTTCATGTATAACCCACATTTTTTTATTTTCACTTATTAAGATGCGCTTACAACTTTATATAATTGTTTTCGTAGTTATATAGCAAATGGTGAACAAGGTTGTACTTCTTACTTCAGCACTCAATGAAGAGTATTATCGTCATTTATTCCCCCCGATCAACATAGACATAGTAAACATGAAAAACTTCTCCTTCGCGTTAAGCCAAACTGTGGTAGGTTCTGTTGTAAAGAACATGCGGAATTGCTGTACGAAGATTCTCATGAAAAATGAAAAAAAGGGTATCTGTTAGTCCTTTTGGAAAATTAATCCTTCAATATGGAGCTCTAATTTTGTCGCGACCATATACTTGTCTCTTTGCAAAAGTTTTCTGTGGGTTGTAATGATGCTTATTAGGTTCTAATATTTTGATTCCTTACTCTGGCGTTACATTTAAAAAGAACATGAGTATTAATTTAAAAACTTTGTGGCTTTACAATTTTGTTGTTGGGTATTTGCTTGCTTAATGTGTTAATATAAGTCAACTCAAGGTAACAGTGTGTTGGTATACCTTATATACTGGACTTAATGTTTCAACGTCAGAGTAGATAGTACAACTATGCATCCACGTCTTTATTGCGATTGTGTATCGTAGCCAAATGTCAAGGACCACATTTATATAGTGTTTGCCTCCGACCACCGGAGCTTTCGAAGCAGCAGTTGAGTGAGATAAACACATAGTATTAGCAATGACTAGGCTAACTGACGTATTGTTTAGGCTGACATAGTCTGTTAAACAATAGACTAATAGTCTTGGTTTACAGCATTCCTGGGCTCAAACTTGAATTGTCTATGCTGACCTATCGCCCTCCAAGATGGATCCTATTCATGTATCTTGACTCAGGTTGGAAAGTACAAGATAATAGTTTGAAGTTGGAAGGTTTTAAAGTCAAGACTGGCTTGAGGAAAGCGTTCCTTACTTCTAGAATGAGGTTTAGTGAACAACAAGCATCGTTAGTTGGTAACATTATTAAACACGAAAAAAGTGTATTCAGCGGTGTTCGTTTCTTGATTCACCTCATTTTGCAAATTACTCTTTATTTCAACGTTAAACTGTCCCATTCTACGATTTCTCTCTCTTTTCAACAACACGATGTTCGTTTTGGCACTGATGTCAACCAGATGTAAGCGTTCAGTTTGTCTATTATGTACTTATTGCATCAAATTGACTGAACTATCTAAATTTCTATGTTGAGGAGTATTGACAATTTAGCCTTTTCCTCAGCTGTTTATTGAACAACGTTCTCCCCCAACAACGATCACACTTCTACCTTCATGGGTATTTTTAGTTTGGTCTCTTGAACCCGAATCCGAATGAGCCATCAAAGTTCCCACAGATATGCTTTCCAGCGGTGACCGCTCCAACTTTCTAAGCTGGTGGACCTTTCCCTGGAGGACTACTTTATAGGAGAGAATGAACGGTGATGGAAAGAAATGGTATGAACCGATGACCTTTTCGTACACAACGCTGGTTATCAGTGCTTGATCAGTATGGTTCAACTGGTCTGCAAGTGTTGACAGTGAACTTTACTCAAGAACACAGTAAAGGGGTTGATCTGGTCAGTAGTGATATTAGCTTTCTCAAGGATGCGTTTCGCAACCAACAGTCATGTGATTCTTGTACTGTCGTCCACTTGGCTGTACATACAAGCTAGTTTCGAAAAAACCTATTTAATGCAGTCGTTGGTCAACCGTTGAAGTCATTCTACATAAGCAGGTTACGTTTGTCATGAACTCATTGAGATACCAGCTCGACAACGTTTGTTACTTTAGCATCGCCTTAATTGTATTGTGTTGCTGAAAGTTTTTAATGTGATTTGGGTAAATTAAGCATCAAGTCCGCATAAACAAATAGAGTCTTATCACCTGATCGACTAGTTATATCTATTGATTTTTGTCATGCATAAAGCTTAAGTTTTTTTCAAATCTATTGAGACGTAGTTGACGCTTTATGTAACTTCGTTGTATATGCTGACATATATATATATATATATATATATTTAACATGAGAAATATGAGAAAAGAACGGGACATTACATCGGTGCACACAATAGTGAATGGCATGATCCGCACAATGTCGAATCATAAACATTTGAGTAATACATCACCAGAAAGTCCAAGATCAGTAAGAATGTGTTACGTTTCTGTGGTCGTTCGTATAATGTGGGCTACGCCGAATAAAATGTAAGCTAATCATTTGTAATAAAAACAATGTTGAAAAAAATGAATTTCAACACAAATTTTAAAATGCACGCACAGCACATTCGAAGTATTAGATAAGACGCAATTACGTGGAAGCTTGTTTTCAGTTGAATTCGAACCAGCGACAGAAACAACATACCAAAACGGCGGCAAGCGTTGTACCAGCTGAGTTACGAAGCTACGCTGGGAGCCCATAAATTTCAAACGTTGAGTCAATTACCCGTCCATTCTAATACTTTTTATGGAAACCAATATATGCTCTAGCAGATTGACTGCCCAAGCAAGATTTTTCGAACAGTTCACGTTGTAATCTGCTATTGCTGCTGGTAGCCATTAAAACTGTATCACTTAAAACAGTATATCGTGATGTGAATTGACGCACCCAATTAACATTGAACAAATAGAAGCTCGTACATGGACTGAATCTCCGCCACCTCGTTTCGTGGATTTTTCCACACGATCATCGAATTAGTTGGAACAGATTGAGATTTTTTGCCTAATAGATGCGCAACGGAAGGTCCAACAAAGTCAGCAAATTAACAGCCAAATGACTGGGGTTAAATACTCAAACATTTAAATAAAATCATCTAATAGCGAACCCCATCACAAGTGGTCATATCTCAGTAGCGACAGATTTAGCCCGGTATCGTGAGAAGTTTAGTGCATTACTTTGTTCTGCAGCAACCGCTTCCTCAACGCACACGTCGATAGCAATCTTCTCGTAGCCACCACGGGTCACTGCCACGGACGAACACGTTTTCCGTTTGCAAAGCAAATAATTTTGTGCTGTTATTCGGTTTGTGTCAAACTTGATTTTAGTCACCTGAGAGATGCACATGACATCGAATTGACCCTGGCCATAGAAGTATTTTAAAAGCTCAGATGCAAATGTTTGTTCCATTATAAAGGCACAAGTCACTATGTAAGTCGTCAGCTTGGTGCAACTGATACAAGTTACATTCTAAACAGATCGTAGTACGAATCAAAAGCGAAGTAGACAAATGGACAGTGCAAATTTTCCTAACCAAAAGGTGACAAACAGAAAATGGACGTTGTTTGTTCCTGTACACAAACGATCGTCAGGAATGCTTTTTGTCATAGGAATAAGGAGCCTTCACGTTCTGAGCATAACCACTAGCAATCAGGATGCTTGTGGAGAGTAGAGTTTTGTGTGTCCAAAGGGCGCAGTACATTGTTAAATCGAGAGGATTGATTTATCAGCTTTGATTATTGTTTCCCGAAACAGTATTAAATTCGGGAAGTATTCATTCCTTTTTTATACTCGCACACTTTTTGTAACGTTGTGTAATGTTCTATATGTGAAGTATATATATATATATATATATATATATATATATATATATATATATATAT
>JTDE01002971.1:26980-37893 GCA_014338405.1 Paragonimus skrjabini miyazakii | reverse complement strand
ATATATATATATATATATATATATATATATATATATATATATTTTGTAAGAGAAAAACTAATAGAATCATGAAACAACGGTATATTTTAGTCAGATTTGTTTAGTTACTTATAAGTAGTACATAAATAAACAATAAGAATGATAAAAAGGAAAGAGTTCGACATCAAATTTTCATCAATTTTCATAACTACTGTTGGGCTTACCAAAAGAATACCCACTTGCAGAAGTTAATTGGGACGGACCTTCCGACGATATTCAGACTATTGTGACGGAACAATCCAGCGATAGCCTTCTCCATTGAATCAGAGTTGCTCATTACGACTGAAAGACAGATAAGCATCATTCATATATGCAACACTGTTTCACACATTTGAAACAAAGAACAACTGTCCTGTCGGTTGTGGTCGTGTAGTTCGTTTTGTCATAAAGTGGTTAACAATTAACAGCAATAAACGCTTTCCCCCAAATACACTTTAATGCAGCCCTGCCGGAAATGGATTTGTAGGTCTGTATATTTTTCATTTGAAATAAAGTCAAATTCGAATTCCCGAGCTCGGCATAGATACAATATTTCAGTATAAACTTACAAATGACTGGGTGATTACACGACTTACAGAAGGACTTCCTTTGTGGGAACTATACAATTTAAGCCAGTACTAGAGAGGGTCTTTATTTTCAGTGCTTAGGAACAACCTAATATTATTCGAAAAGGAGGCATGCTCTTAAAAATGGGCCATTAAAACAAAGATAAAAAATACTTATAATTTTAATTTTGCAGATACAAGAAAGAGTTCGTAAAAAGTAATTTATCTCTTTTGGTAAAAGTTAGGTAGTCACTGATTCACAGTACCAATAAACAGACGGTAATATACAACAGTGTAATTTCTAAAAATCCCCTTAGCATTTAGCGTTAACGTTGCTTCACCAAAATGTATTCGACACGTTATTTTGCATATCTTACTGGGTCTCATAATGAATACAAAACAATTCCACACGCTGTTCACGTACACTTAGATCAACACCTGAATTTCTACTCACTGCGTTGAAAACTATAAAAACTCTGGTGGCCAAGTGTGTCGTATAAGTAGAATGAGAAAAAAACTGAAAACATCACAACGCTCGACGTTAGATGAACATGGCTGATTGTATGCAAACAGCTAATCAAGAAGTTACCAAACGATGAAAACCAAAAGAAACAACAAACGAAATTAAAACGCCATGCCATGCGCCTTTGATATATATTCTCTTTGTATTTAGTATGCAGCTGATGAGATAAATCGAAATGTTAACATCCCGCAACGTTTATCTTCTTGCTGTTTTGACGAATTGGATCAAGGGAACCCAGTGCTTTAAATTTCTAAAACGAAGACTTCCTTCCGTAATTACGCGGGCTCTTAATCGATTATTGTCGCTACGGTGCAAGGTCGCAGTTGAACGGACTCGAAGTGAATTTTATGAGAATTGCATTTAATCTGGTCGGTTTCCAACGTATTTCATTGCGCTACTTAAAAGGCAAAACCTTCCGCTGAATAACCCTAACTTTGTTAAACTTACAACTTTATACATGAATGCTTCAATCGAAAAGAAAACAATAAAAATCTCACTATTCTGAACAACACGGTTTGCTGTAGTTCAACCACGTGGTCTTTATGCACCTCGAGATCTGACTGAATATTTAACATTTTAAATACTCAAGTCTGTATGAATTAATAGACTATTACCTCAGTGAACATAAGACCCACAATAATAATCTTATTAGCAATCATAGACGACCAATTAAACCGTCGCAATCCGTTACATTTGAAAAAATTAGTCATTCAAGTTCACAGGTACTTCAGTAATTAAGAGAATGGATTTGTATAGAAGTCGAGTTAGATAAGAGGTGAGTGAAGGACAATAGGACCGTGTGAATGTAAATAACTGATTGTACCTTAATCTCACAGGTGTAGAATTACGGTTAGTGATATCTGAATTAAGAGAATGAGTTATGTCGTATAAAGTTGTCGTACGTGATGAAACAATGCTGAACAATACAACCAACTAATCATTTGCGGAAACTTCTAGTGAAATGTTATAATTACCGTGAAAACCCAACACAGATATCAACTTTCTTATACAACGAAACCGTATACAGGTGAACATTACATCAAGTGTAAAGAAGCGTTAAAAATCGGACGTTGAAAGACACCCTTGTGACTTTGATGTAGAGATCGTTAACATGAACTTAACACGCTAGATATTTATTTAAAGCAACCCTCGAGTATCTTTGTAACTGATGTCTACGTAATGGTTCATAATTTACATGGAGGTATGGGCAATTTTTAGACACTTTCTTACGCTGAGTAGCACTCATAAATGGAAACAGTAAATCGACATAAATGAGTGTACTGAAAAGTTCCTCACGGGACTGTGACCAAAGTTACAGTTCCGACCATTTGTTCAAAGACACAGACAAACAAAATAATGTAGAGTGGTTGATTTTAAAAAGTGATACTTGTCTTTATATTCACGAGGAACAACTGCCGAAAATCGTTTTCAATTAAAATCAATTGATCAAAACATACCTTCAACATAGACGTACCGTACCATTCTTTCTAAAGATAAATTAACTTTGGTTACTATTGATGAATCCACATGGATATACGCAATTACACAGATTTCAAACTAAATCAAACCTTTTATATATTCTCGCTAATTTTGTACTGTTCAACTTAGAGGTTTTTAGGTGTTAGCATCACCAGGGCAACTGGTTGTCATTAGTCACGTAGTTCTAACGGAATTAAACATGGCTGACATTCCTACTGTACTATCATTTTTGAATGTTTCATTGGCTGATGTTCACTGTTCTCTTGTTTCACTAAAAGTGAGCCACGTTCGCCGTTTATTAACCCTAATGGTTGAGCGTTCACATATGATAATTCGGTCGTGCCTAACGTGAGGTCAATGGCGCAGTGGTATACACGGTTGCCTCATGAACAGCATGTCTGTGGTTCAAGTCCCGGCAGTGGCAATGATATGCACTACTGACGAGCTCTAATGAGAGCGAAACTCGAGTCTAGTGCTTCTGTTGTTCGATGGGTGCCGACTGGAAAGTCTATGGGAATGCGACAGCTGCGATCATTTGTGGGTTATGTTCAAGCTGAAATAAAATCCTAGTGGTGGCATATCCATTTACTCAATCCTCAATTTACCTCGACTGAGGAACGTAATTCCGAATGGTAAAGGCGAGTGAACAGCGTGGGTGTACTGATCACTGAAGACTGGCATCACAAGGTCACATTTTCTCCCACCTTCCAGTTCTTTTTGACCGAGGAAAATCGATGGGCGATGGCAAAGCGACTAGTCCTTCTATTTGCTACGCGCCCATTAAGGCGTGCTGATCGACAGACAAACAGACCAACCCAGGGATTACAGTGTACTCTGTGCGGCTGATGGATAGACGAAGAGACAGACCGACAGGCAACGGCGAGATTTGCATGCTCTGAACCATCGACTAGAACCATCCGTTCGATGCGAACTTGGCAAGCCAAACGAGGTGTCTGAAACATGGATGATGATCCTTCCGTGCCAGCGCCGTTCAGGAGATATGGAATAGATATTCATGGACGGGTGTGAACTTATGCTGTAAAAATGAGCTTTCGCTTCAATCCCGTTGCACTTTTGACCAGACGTCGTTCGAAATCGAAAACACGAAGGGAATCCACTACAGAGAATCCATCGGCGAGTAGTTCAATCGATAATTCAGGGCAAGCGGGGTCAATTGAACCACAAACCATAATCAAACCAGCTAAGTCCGGAGTAGGGACGGAGCTACCATCGACAACACCGAAACCACGATTCCGCGTCTTCAGTAGTTTTCACCGGGCGAGAAGTCCTCATCGTCCACAAGATTCGAATAAAAAGCAGTCATCCAAGAGAGGCGCGTCTGTTCCCCCGGTAAATAACAGCACCAACAACAACTTTAAAGCCACTTTTGTAGAAAGTGAAAATATTGTCCAACGTTCCGAAGTGGCATCATACGGCTGCGGTAGCGAGTCTCCAGCACCATTAGCACAAAGTGATTGTTTCGAATTAACGGATGTGTCCGAACCGGAGGTTGAGGAATTACAAACCAATAAAGACATAGGTGATTCGGGACAAGTTGCTTCTTCCGACTTCGATACACCTGAGATATCGTCTCCAGAAGAAACAAAACAACAGTCCTTAGCGGATCAGTCATTTTCCGAAGACTCCGTCGATGGGGAAAATATTCAGCGGCCATGCGATACGGGGGGAGAAGAAGGTGACGACAGTGAGGATACATGGACCCTGGAAGGCACTGCACCAACTACTGATTATGAAGTAGATTCAAGTGTACCTAAACTAAACGTGGAATACGAAACCGAATATCCCGTTTGTGAAATTAGTGACAGTATTTTGTCTATAGCTGATGACACCTTTGAAGATGAGGGGGTGCAGTCAGAATCCACACAAACTGAAAGTTCCGATAAAGTTGACGGAGAGGAAGAAACACAAACACTATCCGAAGAGCAGTCATTACAAGAAGAACTTGATGGAGGTTTGATTCTGGATACCGCAGAACCCACCCCAAAGCTTGATGATTATGAAATTGTGCAGAGTATAGATACTACTGTTGACCACAAGGAGGAACAAAATGTGCACAGCACGGAAGAAAACATGGATAGGCAGTATGATGAATACTCGGAAGTTGCTCAACAGGAAACTGAACAAACAGAAGACAATTTTGCCCCACAATTTGAGGTTGAGCCGGATCCAACTCAGGATCCTTTCTACGCAGTTGAATTGGCTGCAAGTGAACCACAGTCCTATACGAACAACCTAACCACACCGTCCATAATTGTTACCTCCGAGTCTACCGGTAGTCTTCATCTGATTTCGGAACCTGAGTCACTGGAACCACCAAGCCGACCACCACCTCCAGCCCTTGAAAAAGCGCCTAAACGACCAGCCCCTCCATCGGTCGCGCCCAGCAAGCCACCACCACCCAGACCAGGGACTCAACCGCCACCTGGCAAACCGGTGGAACACAAGAAAAAGAAACTGTTCGGAGTGGTCGACTTGAGTAAGTTGGAAAGTATTACTGAATTTTTACGCTTTCTAGATCTGAACGCATTTTGTGTCAGATCAATCTCAATTCGGTAGCCCCATTCTCTCTCATAATAGCTGGTTTGCAGGTGATATGCAATATTTGTTTTATAAATTAACAGTCCAGTTTATCAAAGTACGAATAAAATGCACTTGGAAAATTTCATCCGAATTTAACTTGTCTTCTTATAAGCTAACAACTCAGGTTGAGTTGATCGTAATTTTCGAAAACGACGAGCTTTACATGCAACTACATTAAACTGTTAAGATCAATAAAAATTTTAAATTCCACTTTTTCAAACAGATTGCACACAATGATTAATTGGTGATTACATAGGCACGTTAGCATAATATTTGTACAGAGAATTAAGTCACCGAATCAGAATCAATCACAGAATTGAGACGAAGTCTGTTAAATCTGAACATCAAATCTTAATTAATATTGAACCACTTAGGACAAAGTTCGTATCAAGCGGATAACAGGAAAGTATATTTAGACTCAGGGTGTTTTGTTGCTTTTGTTCGTGTTGTCAATTGAGAGCAAAATAGTTTTAACATTGAAACGCTAATTCTGTTGAATAGCCACCAGGCTTTTAACTAAATCCGTGTACTTGCTTTTGTCTTGAACTAGTAGCTCAACACCGGGACTTAGAAATATCATGTTGCAGCCAACGAAGAGAAGATTAACTCTCAACTCCCAAAATTAAGCTCTCACTGCCGGTTGATCTGCTGCGGTAATAAGGACCGAATGATTATGGAACCATACACTCAAACTTGAGCTTCAACTTTGTTAGCCACTGTATAGACAGAATATCTTCCCAATCAGTCTGACTGCCTAATTGCGCAGTCAGAACTGATTTGGTTGAGGTAATGAACATTTCGGTTGATCGGGAAATATTTTTAATTCATTGAATCACACAAAACCTTGATAACTCATTAGAGAATGTCTTCACATTGGCCAGTAACAAGTGTGTAAGGCGTCCTTCTCTCAACCTTAGGTTTCAGAGTGACAAGCTGAACGTATTACCCGAGTTTTCCTTCCCTTAAGGTCTGATCACGTTGGAACTGTTGACCCAACTGACCTGTTCACACTTTACTTGATCGGCACGAACGCAAAGGTCATCCTGATCTACAGTTCTGCTGGTGACTCCCTACTGCATTTACGCAGGTCACCAGATATGTAGCTTTGCTTACGTATGCCTGTTTTTTTAATGTTTCCATGTGTTGTACGTTTCCAAATAGCTGATTACGTTGCCACCTGCCCTTACGTTTGTAGATTTTATTAATGGTCTGCTTTGATTCATTGACACGTTACAGGTCATAGTTTCTCATCTCAGTCAATTATCCCCCACTTCACAACTAATTTCTTTGGATTTGCTAAACGTTGAACAACTTTCGCTTACTCCCTTGCCACTTCAGGGATGGGAAGACGTAATAGCTTGTTCCTTCCACTCCTGTAAAACGTATGAACCTATGAACAAAAGTAGACAGAGGTCCAACACTAAGAATCGGACGGGTAATCAGAGTATGAAACGACAATACGCGACTTCCAAGTTGATGTGTATAATTTTTACTTAAAACGGATATTTACGGTTGAACTGGGATCCTACAACCGGACGAAAACACAGCACCCGGCGATTTCTGTACGAATGTTCAGTTCGTGGTATGATTGCTTACGAAGAGAACGACAATGTTGATCGTTGTTCTTGTCTATTCGTTGTACGTAGGTGGTGGAACTCCAAGCTTCGTCCGAGTTATTCTCTAACTAACTTTGCTTCACTGTGAAAACGAACTGACAAAAAGGCGTAGCAGCTCCATTGGTGTGTCATACTTAGACGGTTATATATATGTACGTGTAAGTCTGTGGTGCCTAGCTGACCCACTTCATTATAAGTTTGTTTCTCTTCCACAGATTTCATTAAATAGTTGGATCTAAGTCATCTTCAGAAATTTGTATGGAACAGGACTGTTCAAAACAAGAAGCTTATAAATAATTACATTACTGTAGTACTTATACTAACTATGTGAAGACACCGTAAAACATCATTTTCTTGCAAACCACTGGTTTTCGAACTCAGGGTTGCTGCTCTTATTAGAAATTTTGTATAACTTAGGGCTAAGTTGAGAAGGTTTTACTTTGTTCGTAGTTGAGCTTTCCATGTTGGATTTACATTTTCTGAAAGGAGTGGTCGATAAAATAAAAGTAACTGAATGATAACTACCAAAACGTTTGGGCATTGCTATTTTTGATCAAGATGGGCTGATCAAACACTTGGATTGGGCAAAACTCTATGTAAGAAGCGAATTGTTAAATATATTTTGGTCACTTCATTAAGAAGTACCCACTCGTGCATTCGCAAACCGTATCTGCAAACATCGATCGCAAGTTCCGAAAGCATATATTATATTTAACTCATAAAGGCATCCCTTCAAAACCCGTCTCTTTTGGTTCAAACACTTTTTCAAATAATCCTGGTACAAATATTTGACCTCTGTTCACCCCGTGGTTTTGACCCACAAATCTACAGTTGGTGAATGAACTAGGCCGGCCATGCGTGATGAACCGCTGAAACCGGTACCCCAATATATTTATGCAAAGGGCTTGTTGTATCCCAGCATGAAGTAGCCATTTTGTGTACCACTGGAGAAAATGGCAAATCAAGCCATGTCGGCCCCCTGGTAATGTGCAGTTTTTCAAAAACAGATGTGCTTAATTGAATATAATAGGTGCACAATACTTGCTATCTGCATTGCAGTGTGTAAAAGAACAGTGTAGCTGAATTAGTTTGAATTTTGCTTTTAGAACTGTGATATCTGGAATGTGGAGACAAGCCCTATAAACACACCATGGCGACAGTTCGGTATAGAGTTGAATGACGTCGTGTAGGACACACTCGATAAAAAAAACCCGCTCCCAAAAGAAGCCTCTTGAGAGGAGTGTAAATGTGTCACTCTGATGGAAGTTTGTTTAGGAAGTACGTTTTAAACCCATGGAATCCGAACAGCGTGAGTACAGCATACTTAAGGTAAACTTTAATTTATCAGAAAAGTCAAAAATGGGCTTGCGTCCCTGGATTGTACTAGACTCTGATCAAGTCAGTTCTCATTCTGTCAAACTGCTATAGGCCCTCTATACGCTACAGAGTGACCATCACTTGGGGTTTTCTGTTACGATTACGCAATTACAAGCGAAGGTAAACCAAAATATCGATTAAATATAGAGAAGAAACAATGATCCGTTCGGCTTTTCACTATCTTTTGTTTGGTGCCATACAAAGACGAAAAAACAGGCAAACTAAGATATTGCTAGTTTGCTTGGATCAAAATAAAGGCCAAATGAAAGGGATTCGAACTTGGAAACTCTGGACTAGCAGAATAATATTACAATCACTGTTTTGTTCTTGGGTTCAGGACCAAGTTAAAGAAGACAATATTGGAACGACGATTGTATTTCAGGTACTGTCATTCAGTTAGTTATACACTGTAGGGACCTTTCAAACCTTAATCGGTAGTGGTTTTATTGTTTTTGGTATCCCAATGAATGACTCGCAGTTCATATTGCAACAACGTTAATTTTGTCAGAAATTCCAGATATTCAGTTTCAGAAGCTAGATTTCTGATATCCCCTTCTCATTCCTACTTGAAGGGGAACCTGTCAGAACAGCAACGTTCAAACGTTCGAACGATCGTCTGGGATGTTGGTTTGAAGTGATTCAACGACCGAGGCAACTCGTGTCTAGGCTTTAGAGCAGATTCTTTGATCAGGTCCAAGTCAACTTTCAGCTTACCAGAACGATAGGTACAGGTTACTGATGAACTGATTTATGCACCGTATTGACCTGTCCTCAGGTTAAAAAGCAAGCCAGTTGGATGTAATCTTACAATACTGTCTTACTGTTTTCTACTAGATGGACTAGGTTCATCCAAGCCTTGAAAATGTCTTATGTATGAGCCTGGAAAGTTTACTTATTTAATGAACATCCCCAAGGCGGACAGAAAACATTTTCTTGAACGGAATGTATTCTTCTTGATGGAGCATTTTTACCACAGGTTCACTGGTCCTCACTGATACGGATGATAAATTGGGTGCCTTAGCGATTGACTGCAATCACCCACCTATGTTGGTGCATTGCAAGCTGCTAAAGCACTACAGCGGATCATCGGCGTCTTTACAGACCACAATACAGTATTAGATATTGCACTGTGAGCAATTCCAACAATAACACTGTACTTGAATCACGTGGTACTTTTACGTTCGCAGACCTTAGCCATGAATGGTCACTACGACTCGAACAGTTATACACAAAAACGTCGACGGTGTTTGATTAACATCTTCAGAATGATCCCATCTACTAACAAGTAGTGATGGACTTCAGTTACTATGAATTGAATTTAACTCACAGTTGGTCGCTACTTTTGCATTCTCAGTCAGTCAGCTAAACCTCTTTCAAGAAGAATTAACGTATGCTCATTTTGTCCTTGCTAGAGCTCGTCAGTAGTGTACATTCTTGGCACGACCGATCTTTAAACGCGGTTCACACCGTCAGGAACAACCGTATTAATTACTGTCATCGAACTCACATTAGGCAAGCTCGAATTACCAAGTACAGACGCTTAGTCGCATTTGCTAATAAAGGATGTCCAATTTGCTCGACCATCTCGATAGTAGACAGTAACTGTCATGTTAATTCCAGTCGATGACCTCACGACTAGAACATCTCTCCAAATGTGCTACTGATGAGCTCTAACAAAAACAAAATTCCAGTATACTACTTCTGTTAAGTGGAGGTTGATAGGAAAATCTTTGAGAATGCTAAAGCTTCGATCAACTACAATTCAACCAGCCATGAACATTTTTAGCAGTCCGATTCAAAAGATTCCACCCTTCTAGAATTCGACGGGTGGCAAGGCACTTCGATCCTTGCGTTCACTACTGATAACATGGCCATACAGACCTGCGTAATTGAGAGCTGTCTATGTGCGAGTGATTCATTTCTAGTCTGAGCAGCTACCTGAATTAAAGTTAGACAATCGGGATTTTCGCTGATATCAACTGAACATCAACGATACTCTAAGTTTGGCTTCTGTCGTTCTTGTCGTTAAGTCACTGACCTAATGACCAACACGGTTACTTCACATAATTATTCCACTCTCATATAGCTGATCACTGCAGCAAGGATCACGCCCACATCAGTGATCTTGTAGGATAGAGTGTGACCTACTTAGTAGGTTACTGGTCGTCTCTGCAAGAAAGAGTTCAGTTGTATTCTAAGTAAATAACAAATGCCTAACAGTAGCCACTTCAGGAGTGAAACACTGTAAAATGGATGCCGACAAGACTAGGTGCGCGTACTGTAAGCATTGCATGCGTAACGGGACGACAAATGTAGTTTATACACAGGACAGCGATCACAGACAGTTCCGACGTAATCCAAAACCAGAGAAAAGAGGTAACGAACAATCACAACCAGTTTATTGATGATACAGAGACGAGGCAGTGATCCGCACAACGCCAAGTGCAACATGAGAATCAAAGTCCCAACAACAAAGGGTTTTCAAATCGTTCAAACAAGTTAGTCCAAAGGGGTATCAACTGTCACAGTTCTAGGAACGTTTATGTCATGTGGAACACGTTGAATAATACGTAGGCGGACGACCTGAAATAGACAACAAGGGAGGAAAGTTTAAATTGCATGCGCAATAGTTTCTGTATTGTTACACATGCTTAAAATTTCCAATAGGGGAAAGTGTACGTGTAGTGGAACAGATGTGTCAACTACAATAATTCTCGATACAAAAATAACGAG
>JTDE01002971.1:13797-26880 GCA_014338405.1 Paragonimus skrjabini miyazakii | reverse complement strand
GGCCTACTTGGACGAGTCGGCCGCGTGTTTACTGGGCGGCGTCGTAGGAAGAACCAGCAAGCGCGTGTAGCAGAGTTTATTCGAAAACGTGTTGTGTTGTTGTTTTTACTCAAGTCAAACAAAAATGTACAATGTGGTCTGATGCAGCAGTTACGCAATGTTAGCAAAATGAAGTACAAAATATTGAGAACTCTACATACGTGGCAAATACACACATGTACGATGAATTATCTTGATTACTAGGACGTAGTAGACGATTTTTATCTCTGTAAATTGAACATCACATCGTAGCTATCGCAAACCCATGAGTTTTTCAGTAAGCCTATTTCGAGTCGTACTCACAGGTAGACAGCTCACAATCGGATGTAAGCCAGTCCAGTTGCATCGTTTGCACTCATCAGGCTAACTGTATCAATTATCTTAGAATAAGCTTGCGTACGAAGAACAATCAGCTGTGAAGATAGAAACTGCACTCTGACTTGCGCTTAATATGCCCCACAAACGGACAACGTTAAATTACTTTAGCCACTCCGGGCGAACGAACATTCAGCCAGCATAAATGAGCACTACAGAAAATGGATCTTAGATTTATTGGTTCTGTTTCGATGAATCAGTTTTATATTGTATTGTATAGACTGAAGTGGCTGAAGTCCGACCAAAACAAAAAATGTAGTTCAAAGTTTCTTCTTGTAATCATCAGCTTACCGGACCTGTGAGCGTCGCTGATGACAGGGTGAGTTCTTAACTACACAGACTTACTGGTCTTCAAATGAACGCGTGAACATCATTCATGGAGTTTTGCTAAAAAGTGTACAAAACGGTTGAGTAAAAATGGAGTTTATGTTATCAACTTGGTATCATCTCAATGGAAACAATACCCCCTTAGTTTTATATCCAGTCTCTGCTGGGTCAGTACTTTCGTAATCAGTTCCATTTTCGGTTGATGATCTGTAATGATCCTCATCATAATAAAACTGCGCAAGACCGGGTCATTTTATTTTCTTGGCTACCAAAGTTTAATACACAAAACCAGTAAAAAGTTGCGGCTAATTATGCAACTGTTGACCGAGTCCATACTGAGGAACACACAGACACCATTCAAGAACATCAAATCTAATTATACATTCGCATTTCACAGACCATGCTAGCACCTAGCGATGTCGGCTTACTTACAATGATGTTTTACTGTTAGACCGGTTTTATCAAATTCATGAGGCAGACAGATAGCCAGAAAAAGATTTAAATTGGTGCACCTCCCTAGAGACAACCAAAACCTCTATCACGCATTATGAAAAAGACGTGTTCTTAGTTTGGTTGGTAATGGCTAAAATCCCAAGTACCTGATAATTCCGAACAAGGATGAAGTCTATATGAAAATCAAAATCCCCTACTATTCATCAGTAATCAAATATCGCTCAACAAGTCAATGCTTTCTGTGAGTTCAAGTTGGAGAGAAGTCCTAGTCGAGGGGTCATCGATTGGAGTTAACAGTACAGTTACTGTGTCTCTTCTCGAGGCGATCGGGCGACCAGATCATTACTCATAAGCGAAAGTGGTTTAGCGTTCACATATGATAATTTGGTCGTGCCTAATGTGAGGTCAATAGCGCAGTGGTAAACACGGCTGCCTCATGAACAGCGTGTCCGTGGTTCAAGTCCCGGCAGTGGCAATGAGATGCACTACTGACGAGCTCTAATGAGAGCGAAATTCGAGTCTAGTGCTTCTGCTGTTCAAAAGAGGCCGACTGGAAAGTCTATGGGAATGCGACAGCTGCGATCAACTGTGAGTGATGTCCAACTTGAAATAATATCTAAATGTTGATCGTAATTCAGTTCCACTCAAATCAAATGATCAAACCATCATAGCGTAAAAGACGAACAAACGGATTTACCAAAGAAGGCACACACCTCATTTTTGACGGTTTTGTTACTGCTTAAAACTAAGTCTGTTTTTCATGCTGTTTTGGACTGCGTTGGAAGCCGTGAAACAATGCAACTTCTGTTGTAGTTGTCTCAGACGCATCGGTATAATAATTTTTCGTACGCAAATGTGGTGAATAATTGAATCATTTGTAAATTAGTTTGTGTATCGCGTGTGTACTAACGTTCCTCTAGAGATCAGATAGTGGATCCATTTCGACTCAATGTTATTGAATTTGATCTAACATCTCCAGAGTGTCTGATCAATTTTTTTCCAAGCTAACTGAAAAATCACCTAACAGATCTCTTAGGAGAATATCAATACTATGGGTTCGTCTCCACAACATCATGATAAAGCAAAAACATTTTCCTTCAGACTTTCCACTTCTTATCATGTTGAATTCGGCTACAATCAGTTTTCAAATAAGCTATGGACAGCTTGAAGTTCGGTTTTTTTATGACAAAAATAAATTGCCATCAGTTATTACTGGCAACATTGCGACCGGAAATTTGAAAGCTTGTTGGTTTGTGTCAGCTGCAAGGAATTTATTAAATTTGACGACAATAATTTCAGGACAATACTTTTAGCACAACACTGTCTACACAGAATACATACTGTGATCAACATCAGGGCTATTATGAGTGTTATTTAATTACGAATAAACAGTGCAGTTGATTGATCACGGTTTTGAAATTAGTCTTGACTATTACGGGTGAAGGAATAAGTGGCAAATGAGATGAAAAGTGAGTCATTAAGCAAAAAAGTGGTAAGAATCACTAACATAGATTGCGCAAAAGAGTTTAGTTTACTTCACATATACATATATACATATCAACCTATCGATTCTCATGAACACAGTCTACTCCAGAGATTTAAATGAGAAGGATGTATTGTTTACGGATGCCCACTGTGGGTTTTGACCCAGGACATAAAGATTGCCGTCTCTAATCTTGTTTCGATCCGATAGAGAATCTGATAGTATTACGTCTGTTTGAGAGACAATCTCACAAAGTTACGTTTATGTTACGTCATTTCAAAATTGTCTCACTATTCCCAATACTTTGGTTATCCGAAAACTTCATTTTGGAACCTTTTCTCATGCAAGTGACCATACAGTGTGAATCTTTGGAGATTATACTGCGGTCTATTCGGATGTCATATCTGTTGAAAAACGCTCAGTGTGTGTTTGCCTCATTGACACGATATTCATAGCCAGAGGAGTGCGGATTATGACAACTGGTTGTGAGGAACAATGTGCTTAGGCTCAAAGGTGCCTTTTGTTCTTATGTATAAAATATGTCCATTGAGTCGATTAACGAACACAAATAGCTAACAAATTTCCGTACAGTAAATCACCCTTGACGTCTATATATATATATATATATATATATATATATATATATATATATCAGAAGGTGTATGCGATTTCAGTTAGCCGATTCAGTCTGCATGTTTGTGAGTGAATCAGAAACAATGATCAATAAACTACTCAGTGACAATAAAGTAGACGTGAGCCAAACAGTCCTGGACATTTGTTACGAACAACTCTGATAGAATGGTTATATGTTAATTGACATGTTTATCTATATTACAATCAATGAGAAAACTGATATAGTAAAATTGCGTAAATGTTTGCCGCTTCAAAATAGTCAGTGGAGATTATGCACACAACGTAGCTTTCAATATAGCTATGACCGAGACAACTTCAAGCATCTGATGGATACATTTTGTTTATATAAGCTGGAAATCGCTTATCACGGATAGCATATTTCGCCTTCCCAAGAACATTTCAGCCAGCACTGTGTTCATTATACTCGAATTTCTTTGTTTACACAATTCTGATCGTAAAAACTAGATTATCATTTAGGCTGTACATATCTTTCTCAGAGCTGTGCTATGCATCGATGGTATTCTAAAACCAACATTTGGTTAATGTCAATTGTGTGATTCTTGTCTGTCAGATGTTCACAGATTTCATTGTTGACAAATTCGTTCGCACTTTTATCAAAGGCATTTCTTCAAGATCGACCTGGATAACCTTCTTGCCGTATCTCACATATATCTGACACGACAAATGCATGTGAATCCTAGGAACTGAGTGATTCAGACTGACCGGGTAGTTTATCTGTGGTGCGTTGAACTGCAGCAGACTCAGTCTTTACAAGTAAACACAAAGAAGATGGAAGACAAAACTTTCTACATATTTTGGTGAGCGTTGTTCCAATACTTTCAACTCTTCATCTTCTTTGAAACAGACCGTGAAAACATTTCGTTTCTAGACCAGTAAAGAGCCTAGGAAAGCTCATTTTCCCTTCACACAAAGTGTGTGGTGAGGTACCTTCTATAACCTCCCGTAACTCAGTTTCAACTGTTCCTCGAGCTTACTTAGATAGCAGATCAATCTCACTCTGTACGTCATACAACTTCTACTGAGGAGAAGCAAGGTTTGAGTAGTGTGTACACTGGTCACTCTTTGTGGTGTCGCGATAAATGTTTAGTTCCGATCGTCCATTATCCTATCGTTATACTACAACATTCAGAAACGTTACCCAGATCCTCACTTTGGAGATAACTTTTAAGTTCGGGTAACAATTATTACACTATTTTGAATAACCAATGGACTAGATGTAAATAGTCATAATTTCGGCTAGACACGTCCATTCAGTGAACCGAAAATTGCGAAAGAAATTTTTTTAATAAGGTGTTTGAAAACTGAAGTAAACCAAAAATCAAAACATAAAAGTACTTTTCAAATCCGTTAACAATTATCCGTTTATTTTAAGGACTAGTGTTACATATGAAGGTTCTCGTGCCATATGTGGTATAAGCATCCGATAGGAGTAGTTAAGAAAAGTATTCCATAAACACAATGAAAATAACTATAAGGAGTTTTGTTGGAAAATTGGTCAAATGTAGCAATAAAATGATCGTAGAGAACAAGCTGAACTAGAACAGATACGAGGTCGTTACAGTATATAGATGAAAAATTACTAAAACAATCTATAGGCTAAAAGTATTTAGCAAGCAGACTAGGTAATAAAAATGTTGAGAATTTTCGTCAGTGAGATGGAACAAAACAATAAACAAAAATCTATTACAAGTTGAACATCACCCACAATTGATCGCAGCTGTCGCATTCCCGTAGACTTTCCAGTCGGCCCCTTTCGAAAAGAAGCACTAGACTCGAGTTTCGCTCTCACTAGGGCTCGTCAGTAGTGCATATCATCGCCACTGCCGGGACTTGAACCACGGACATTCAGTTCATGAGGCAACCGTGTTTACCACTGCGCCATTGACCTCACGTTAGGCACGACCGAATTATCATATGTGAACACTCAACCACTTTTGCTTGTGAGTAATGATCAGGTTGCCTGATCGTCTCGAAATGGAGACACAGTTACTGTCTGTTAACTCCGACTACTCATCAGTAAAAATCTATTAGTAAACTTAATGAGATTGAGAGAGATTTCATATACTAGAAAGGAGTAGGTAGACATCGGATTTTGAAAATGAGCCCACTAATACAAACTGATCAGAAGAAAGCGTAATAACAGCATGAATTAAAATTCTCGTGAATCAATTAATGGAAAGTACTGATTTTGTACTGCGTTTGAACAAATGAGAAAATTAGGATCTGGCAATCTCAGTGAGACTTTCTCAAGATTCTAAGATATACTCATTTAATATATGGGTGATAGTAAACAGAAATATGATATTCGTTTTTCTATATTTGTGCGACCAAAACGACATCATAACAAAACTTAAAAATAAAGGTTATTTTAAACACAAACATAAAACTTTTATGAGACTGGAAAATGGAGAGGTAGACTTTATTTGGTGATGAGACACCTAAGATAAATGTATTTCATGTTACTTCCCCGATCTGATGAGCTTTTGCATTTATCAATGAACTCATACTCCTAAATATCAAGAATCACTCATATTGTCCTACACTCACCATCTTACGACAAACGCCATGAGTGTTTCTCAATATACAAACTGATTGAGGACCAGTCCGTTGAATTTCTTTGGAGCATAGTGTTCAAAATTCCAAGGTTCCAATGAAAAGTATCCGCAAAACCATTTTGTGAGCGCAGCAAACCCTTTTGCCTTCATTGTGAAGTCGGTGACAACAAAGGGACTAGGAGTGATGGGCTCACTCGAAGAAGGAATAATTGCAAAATGTTTATCGTACAATATAGAACTGTTTACAATTCTAGCCTCTTCCACACAATTGATTTCCTGCTGCTCTAACCATTGTGACTATTAAACTGACACAAACGTGTTTCTCACTTTCTTTGGTGCACATTTGTTCTGAATACTGATTTCAATAATTCGCAAAGGTAACTGCTGATATGAGAACAAAATGTCATTGCAGAAGACAGTTTATGCGCTAATTTTTGTCATTTGCTAATTCATCCGAAAAAAATACCGCCATGTTTATACAATTCGTTAAAAGTAGAGTGTATAAGCTTGAAACTACCGACAGAAAGACCGACGAACTCAACAGGAGTTAGATAAAACTAGCAGACAATAAACAATATTCACAAAGCCTAATGACGAGTTATGGTGTGCAGGAAGATTTTAAACTCCGTGAATTCAAAGTGAGATGTTCATTACCACGGACCGGTCGGTTTGGAATAGAAAGTAGTGTATGGTCAGGATAGTTGCCTAGAATGTTCATCGGATGGGTGTATAATTACTTAGATTTTGCTGAAACGACAAATCAGTAGAGTATGTAATGCAGGACATTTATCTGGTCAATACTGTGGAGTGAGTGAGAATCCTGTGTGTACGTGAGCGTAACAAGTAAGTACATTACTTACAGATTGTGTTCTGTTAACGCCGTAACCTATGTTTTAATGTTAAATGAATTCGGATTTTGGTTATTAGTGGGTGATCAACATTCGGAGATTAGTATACACATCTCGAGATATACGGTCCCTTTCGTTATTTTGATTCGCACAATGAAAATAAACCTTGTAGGTGCACACTGAAAGAGACATTACAATAGCTCCAGTCAGAAAATTTACTTTGTCTAGAAGCCCCGGTTGCTGTAACAGTCGAGTCTGATTCCCGTGCTTACGAGTATGACCAATAAAGTATGATTTTGATTCAGACCATCATGCACGTGTTATTTCCATGCAGATTGTTTTGCGAATTTGTGTGGGGGTGGAGGCTGACACTGATTATTTGTTAAGATCGTACAGGAAGTCAATAAAATTAATTGTTTGAGGAAGCGCGTTAATTTTGAAAAAGATTATTAAATACGATAGCTTTTTACGAAGTTCTCGTTGAAAACCCAATAATTAGATACTGTCATCTGGAGGACAGATATATTTTACCATGCGCTAAATTGTTGTTTGGTTCAAATTGTCATGTTTACATCACTGTTATGTGACAGTTTAGGTTTCTTTATAGAGACATGAATAGGACTGAAACCATATCAATGTGGAAAAGTATTTTACAAATTGAACATCGAAGCCAAACCTATAAACAGATCTAACAACCACATGTGAAAAGAACTAGACACATTGCCCGATCAAAATCCTTCAAATTTCATGATTGAACAGTTTTCACTATTCACAACTTAATACTTCTGACTACACCGCCGCTTGTCTGGTGATGTATGTTTGTAACGATGTCACCGAAACATGATGACTGCAATTTTTCGTTTGTTGGTACAACTCGTATCTAGTGTGGATTGTTATGGAAATTAACACTTAAGGGTCTGCATATCTCATACTAATCCATATTGATTATTTTATGTCCTTAGGATTAAAATGTAGCAAGTTTATGCATGGTACGCATAGTCTTTCATCGTGTCTAACTGACCAGAACACAAAGTCTGATTTGGATTATACACAGCGAGAATAACGTATTTCTAACAGGATCGATCAAATTTTGTTTCCTATGTGTATTTAGACTTCTGAATGATCATCGGTCGTTTCTAGTAAATCGATCAAGACCGAAGAGCGAAAACAGACACATTCTTTGAGGCTGTGTCCACTACCCCACAGTCGTGCGATTTCATCCTATCCTAGTGAGCAGCTCACTATTGTCAAAGATACTATGATAAGGTTGTTCGTTTCATCTCCTTCCCACCAGTGTCCCACAATAAAACGCCCCCTCAAACGTCTGCCTTACGGATCGCGTTGATTGAATATGAAAAGGCTAAGGGGGTGAGGAGAAACTATCGACCGCTGGTCTAAAATTTCTTCTCTCATCCTATTGAAATCTGTCCCTGAGTAGCAAGTGTTTATACATTTTGTACCAGATGACAACACTCATCGCAGCATTCGACAGACTGATCCTCTGCTTCGTTGTTAGCAACCATAGTGGCGTCATGCATCCGACAGAATCAATGTAACATGAATATGTCAAATAGTTTGTTCCACGAGTCATTACGTTCAAAATTCTGTATTGACATTTGAGAAAAAGGGATAATCGGTAGCACCTGAAAGTTTCAATCAGTAAGTTTCTGTGTTGTTAAAACAGCTGTGCTGTACGGTAGAAGAATCTTGGTTTTTGTTGTCTTCTAAAGTCGGTTAACACGTAGGCATGATCTCGCTGTATTTGTAACCATTGAAAAAGAACTTATGACTTTTTGAATCCCACAAGAATATCAAATAAGGTATTATCATTGTATCACCAACATCGTATACTGACTGTGAGATATCACTTTGTTGAACGTAGTGTTTTTGTGATCTATGTTTGGAACATTATATCTGTCATGTCAAATTGTTTTCTTTTTTTTGCTTGTCAATGAACGAGTCGACTGTAGGAATGAATTTTTAGCAAACAGAGTCGTTTTTGACCAACTGTAGTTTATGGCCGATACATTGCGCGAAATTAATTAATGAGTAGTGAGTTGATGATGAAAAAAATACAAGTATTGAAAAGGGTGTCTGAATAACTGGTGAACATGACTTCGTTGTGATCAGTTACGCAAACGGAGATAGGTGGTAAACAGTCGACACTGATCGATGCATGTCAGTTAGGGCCGAAGTAAAGTAATTGTCAGTTAGGTGGCCCATTTCGCCAAATCAACATTGATTGATTTCTTGATAACTTTCTGTTTGCCACTTATCGTCATATACCAGTACCAAACAGAGACGTGAGTTTATCAAAAAGCAGGTCTGATAGTTGAATAATAAATTTTACGGGTTATATTGAGATTCTCAAATATTTGTAATTGGTTCATGATGACGTGTATGTTAGAATTCACTTTAACAACCTGACTTTAATTTCTGCCCATAAATATGAATGTATTTTGAATAGGTTTCCTTGATAGCAAATTACTACTACCGATGTTTGCCTTAAACTGATGTGAAATATAAATTACTACATACGAAACGATAGCTTGAATGATATGGATCGTGTAATTGTGAGTATGCTAATCTTGAAAGCTAGTGTTTACACACTATCCTGAGAAATGTGTGTAAAATGTACTCATGTAAAACATTCATCAATACTGAATCTCATGATTCAACATTTGTATACTGATACAATTCGTCGTACAATTTTTTCTATGCAATGCTTGTCTGTAAGACGTTTTCAAATAGTCCACCACCTCCTTATGACCGTATTTACTCACGCTTCTGTACAGCACACTGTTCACAAGCTCAAAGCTGTGCATCACGAGTGATGCACAACCTGCAAACTTCCACACACAGTCCAATTCAAACTAACATTGGGCCGTAATTGATACAATTTAGCAAGGAATATCCAAGTCTGGTCTAGAAATCAACCCCCAACAAGCTTATCGCACACAAATTATGGACATCAAACTTCTACTGTAATCAATGACTTCACGCACCGTGTTTTCTGTACGACATTCTCAAGGCAAACTAGATCAGCTTATTAAGTTGATCTTAAAGGACAGTACACATGAGGTCAGAAAGCGTTTGCGTACAAAATCATACTAAGTTCATCACCCACCTCCATCACACCATTCAGATTGTTCTCCTTACATGCCCAGTTTCTAAGCCACAACTTCTTAAACCAAATGAGTATGTGTCCAGCTTAGACACATATCTGAACAGGGAACGAGTGTACTAATATATGTTTAAATTGGTACTGTTGAAATGATAGTCAATGGAAAAGTCGTATTGACTAGTTTTAGAAAACAGATGGGTGGTCTATTGTCAAAAATTAATAGTGCATGGAAAAAGATTGATAAAACTATTAGAGAGCTCCCAGATGTTCATTAACTGTTACTGCCTTCCTGGAAGTGAGTGTTCAAGGAGAACATCCGACATAGGATAGGCAGTAATGAAAAAAGGACAAAATTCTTCACTAGTATTTATGATGTAATGCGCTCGATCGCTGACCCAGAACCGAGAAAAAGAATAAGTGCGACAACCGCGTTTATTGGAAAGACGAAGCGAGTTCAAAATTAGGCCATAGAGGCCCTAAATTCATATGGCAAAATGAGTACCATACATGGCTGTCAGAGCATCAGAACTAATCACGTTACAGAGGGGCATCAGAAAGTGCACTCGTGAAAACAGTTCAGATAGCGTACAAGCGTGCGATCGCGCAGCTGCAATCTGATTAACTGAGTGAGCTTGATAAACTGAGTGAGTTAGAACATATCAATTCACTCGAAGCCGGATCGATTAATCGATGTGACGTGATTCGCCTTTGCTGCTTCGTTTAGAGATGCCTCTCCTAACACCTCCCCTTTTTCGGCATGTGTCATAGGTCTGACATCCTGGATTCACTTGTAGGGGTTTCACGGGTTTCTCTGTTCGTTTGGACCGTCTAAGAAAAGAATAAATTGGTGTTCCCTCGCCGATGTTTAACAGCGGCACGTCAGCCTTTTTCTCCAATTCGAAGGTGTCCAGTAGAATTTCCCAATTTAATAAAGTTGAGTCTGGTCTGATCGGAAGTAAGCCAGGGTTTCGCCGTAACTGGCTGATATGTCTTTTCCAGGTGTCTTTCCCGACAGTGAGTTCATAGATCACCTTCCCATTACGTTTTGAGATCACGGTAAGGGTCCATTTATTTTGACCTCGGAAGTCTTGTCTGAGTCGCCAATATTGAAACGCCGAACGCCTTGTGCATAACCTGTCTTGTGTATTTCGTTGGCGGATGTGAGTGATGAAGGTCTGATATTGTCGAATCTTGTGCAAATTTTCCGTCCCAACACACATTCAGCTGGCGAGATTTCTCCTTGTGTATTGGGATTAGGTGTAGTGCGATAGGCAATCAAGAAATGCTGAATGACACCTGCTGGAGTTTTCTTCTCCTCGGCTTTAAGTAATGCCCGCTTGATGGTATGCACGATCCTTTCAGCTTGACCATTAGATTGTGGATGATACGGAGGAGATAATTTTTACTGAATGCCATGATGCTCACAGAATGTCCCGAAAGTTGCGGATGTGAATTGTGATCCATTATCTGATACAATAGTCTCTGGAATGCCAAAGTAACTGAATAACTTGTTGAGCGCCGATTTCAGTGATATAGAGTTCGGGTTTGTCATTGGAACAACTTCCGGTCACTTGGTGAGTGAATCGATCACGATCATGTAGTATTGACCACTAACTGGCCCCGCAAAATCCAGCTGGAGACGTTGCCACGGTTTTCCTGCGTCTGACCATGGTTGCCACAGACACTTCCGGGGTGTTTTAGCTGCTAGCTGACATCCTTCGCATCTTTGACAAAATCGCTCAATTTCCGAATCCATCTGCAACCAGTATACATAACTGCGCGCGAGAGCTTTCTTCGGCTAATACTTGGATGGCTGGTATGAAATTGCCTCGGTACTTTGTCACGTAACAGCTGTGGCACGACGACCCGGTCACCAAACATGAGACAATCGTCGATAATTGAGAGTGAGTCACGCCTATGAAAAACTGCCGGATATTGGAGTCCAGGTTGTGATGATTCCACCTTGTGCGCACATACTGCATCACCTTCCGTAAGACTTCGTCGTGAGTCATTGAGTTCTTGATGGTCATATCAGTAATAGGCAGGGCTCTTATGTTGTCGAATAGGACTTGAAGAATCTCCGGTTCAATTGTAACCGACGCAATGATGGAGTCGTCAGATTCTGTTTGCTTCGAGTTGATTAGGCGTGACAAGGCATCTACTTTGCTAAATTCGTGCGTCCTCCGGTACTGAATATTGAGGGCATAAGCGAGTAACATTGTCGCCTAACGTTGCAATCGGTTTGCAGTAGAAACCGGAATGCCTTTCTTTGAACCAAAAATAGTCAGCAGAGGTTTGTGATCTGTAAGAAAAGTGAACCGCCTACCACACAGCATTTTGCGAAACTTCTTGACTGCGAAAATGATGGAAAGTGCCTCCTTCTCAACTTGATTATAGTTCTTCTCGGCTGGTGTCAACGATCTGTCAACATGCGCAATGGCCTTTTCTGATCCATCTGAAAAGACATGGAAAAGTACCGAACCGATTCCAAAGTTTGACGCGTCATGATACAACCCCTATCGGAGGAGACGGATTGAAGTGGGTCAGAAGCAACTCAGAAGTAATCATTGCTCTAACTTTCTCAAAGCTCCGTTGACATTCTGTTGTCCATTCCCATTTTGAATCCTTTGCTGGAAGTCTGTTGAGCGGCCCTCTGAGTTGATGAAGTGTAGGAATAAAAGCTCAATAATAGCTAACAAGTCCGGGAAAAGCACGAAGGCCGGATACATTTTTCGGTGGAGGCATCGCCCTGATTGTTTCAACACTGGCCGGATCCGGATGGTGTCCATGTTTGTCAATAATGAACCCAAGATATTTGACACTGTGCAACATAAAAATGCACTTCTCCTTTCTCAGCCGGAATTCATACTCCTTAATTCGTGACAATAATTTGTCTAGTTTTTGTACCAGGTCTGTAGCGTCACAGCCCATGATTGCAATATCGTCCAAATAAGCAACACAACCGGAAAGGTCAAATAGCATGGTGTCCATTATCTGCTGGAAGATTGCTGGTGCAGTTTTGATGCCGAATGGTAGTCGTGTATACTGGAACAAACTCCTTTGTGTACTAATCGTCAGCAATTTTCTCGACTCTTCTTCCACGGATATCTGTAGATATGCATCAGCAAGATACACTTTGGCAAAACACTGTCCCCCGTTGAGCTTCGTAAATAGGTCTTCTGACACTGGTAGAGGGTATTCGTAATTCTTTAACGCCGCGTTCAG
>JTDE01002971.1:0-13305 GCA_014338405.1 Paragonimus skrjabini miyazakii | reverse complement strand
GCGTTTCGAGCCGTATGATGCGTTGGAAGCAGTGGAAACCGCCCAAGCTTTCGCCACGTATGGCGGGAAATCAAAGTGAGATCAGAAGCAGTGTCTAATTGCAAGCGGATAGGAACACCATTAATGCAAAGGATGACGTACTTACGTTTGGATTCCCGATTAATTTGAAATGTTGCGGTGACCACCTTCGACTTGTTGGAGGAGAACTTCGGGCGCCTATGAAAGTTTCGTCGACGTTGGGATGGTTGCACTAGTGCACGACAGCATATTTCTTTGTGACCTCTTTTTCCACATCTGTTGCATATGTGATTTTTTAATGGACAGAGACGAGCAAAGTGCCATTGCTTGCAATACCAGCATGGTGATGGTGGTTTTGAATTTGATGCTGGCTGGTGTCTGGTTTCTTTGGTCATGTTCTTGCTGCTGACGGCATAACTCATTTCTGGAGAACCCGTTGAAGCAGCCTGCTGAATCATAGCTGTATCGTGTTTCAGGTTGACCAGTCGCTGATATTCTGTTGACAAACTCTGAAGGGTGATATCTGGACACTGCTCGATTTTGTTCAAAATTCTGGTCCGAATATCTGTTTCGAAAATTTGTGACAGCTTCCTTGTGGTTTCCACGAAGGTTAAATCTCTCGGATGTTTCGGCAAGATGAAATTCACGAATCGTTCGTGTTCTGTTGTGTTAAGTCATCGCAGTAGTAGTCTGAGTTTCTTGTCTTCAGGAAGCTGTGCCATCTCCACATGAAAAATATCACCATATTTATGGAACCAAGAATCAAACGTGACGCCACCGATAACATCAAAATAGAACTCACTGACTTGTTGGATAATCGATTCTGGAGTAGACGCCTGACCCTGGGTTACAACTCCCAGTGACTGATTTGATAACTTATGTGCCATCACTTCAATAAGCTTTGCTTGTGACTGCTAGGAAATGTTCTACTGCAGCTGCAGGAATGCCTGTATCTGCTATATGGGGCTAGTCATGATTGGGTTCGGTTTGACCTCTGTCGCCACTGATGTAACGCGCTCGATCGCTGACCCAGAACCGAGAAAAAGAATAAGTGCGACAACCGCGTTTATTGGAAAGACGAAGCGAGTTCGAAATTAGGCCATAGAGGCCCTAAATTCATATGGCAAAATGAGAACCATACATGGCTGTCAGAGCATCAGAACTAATCACGTTACAGAGGGGCATCAGAAAGTGCACTCGTGAAAACAGTTCAGATAACGTACAAGCGTCCGATCACGCAGCTGCAATCTGATTAACTAAGTGAGTTAGAACACATCAGTTCACTCGAAGCCGGATCGATTAACCGATGTGACGTGATTCGCCTTTGCTGCTTCGTTTGGAAATGCGTCTTCTAACAATTTGTAGACGTATACTTCATAGAACGCATGAGATTCTGGCCCCTATACAAATACATTTAAACAAACACCGACTGATAATAATCTAAGTTGTAGTCCATCCATCCAGAACAATAGATACTTTTGGAAAAAGATTGCGGAAAGACAAACGTTTGTTTGGCTGGCTCACTAAATCTAAATATCATTGAGCATGTGAGATTGTGTAAGTTTTCAACTTAATTAGCTTGCATTGCTACCGAATTTAATAAACCTAGAAGCCACAGTATAAATGATGCAGGATTAAAAGCCAAACTTGCTGTTGATCGTCTGACGGAAAGCAAACCACAAAATATTGATTACGTGACCATAGCAAATCATGAGATATCAGATAGTGTTACTACAAACTACGGTAACTAATTAATAAAAGTATCACTATTTTGCCCCGATTCTCACCACATTTGATCATCAAATGGTGAAGCTGGGAGAAATTGTAAGCTTACAGGAGACATGTGTTGGATAGCTGCATGTGTCACTTGAATTAAAAACATGACTGCTCAATCATAAACGCTGTAAGTTGAAAGCCTCTTGTTATACTGTCGTTTATTAACAAACAGAGCACCGTTATTTCTGGAAAAAAACGGTAAAAACTTCAGTAGAAATGGCAGTGCACAAACAGCTCCCAATTCTGTATGAAAACTGGTCTATCACAACGAAGAATCCATCAACAGTCTCTGTATCTATGACGTATAACGGTTCAAAATTATGTACGGTGCGATGAACCGGCGCTTTAAGCGTTTCTTCGATTACGAACGAACAGGCTAAATATTTCATCCCATCGTTTATAGAATAAGTTTTGTGACTGTAGTACAAGAAAATCCGGCAGCTAGCCGCTGTTATCATCGAAAGGCATGTTGCCAATTGACTAAATCAAATAGAAACTCCATTCGTTTGCATAGACATCACCCAACGACACCAGTAGCAAAACTAAATTATCCAAATCGAAGAAGCACTTAACATTGATGACACTTCCGTTATGGCTTCCTCCTTGAAGAGAACTCGTCCTCACTTTTTAAGCTGATTGCATGCTCATTTGTGTTTTGCATGTACAGAATGTTGATCCGGAAAAAACTACCATTTGAGACCTATTCCGACACACTGGGTGAATGGACTCTGTTGAGTTATACTACTGTTACTAGTTAGTAGCTCAAATGTTAAAAAATATTATTTGCTTATCCATCGGGATTTCAGATGTTCTTGGTTGAAAATCATCCATCGTTGAAGAGTGACTTCGCATTCTGAAATTTTTTTCTAACTAGCTCATTTCAAACACAGCTATTGAAATTTAGTTCTGTTTTTGATGGAGATCATTTTCTACCTGATTCATGGTAACCTCCTTTGTACTCCAAGGTGCATTTTTTGACAACAGTTCCATTGACCCTACGCTGAGCATGATCGACTCATCCCATGCAAACTTCTAACCACGGTCGTACTAGGGTTACCCACTCGTCTCAAGAGTTCAATATGTAAATGTCACGTTGAATCGGGTCGATAACCCTGGAAGCAAGATTTCTGATTCTGGTTAGGATGTTGTTGAACTTACCGAACAGTTGACGGGTAGCAATAAATTTGTGTAAAATGTTTGTATGAAAATTTTTGTAATAAGTTTTTTTTTAAACGAATTTGGAAGTTCTGAGCTTTCGACGTAACTCTGTTACGTTTAATGACTCTCTGAAATTGTACCACTTCCTGCCAATGAATTACTTTGGCCTACAATCGTCCTACATAAACGAAATTTTGATTGCAACGTCCTTGAACAAAATGAACTGTGATAACTGGAAATTAAAACACCCAACTAGTTCTAGCCGTTGAAACATCTTTTTATAACCTCACGTTTTAATGTGTCTTTCTTGTGGGTCGTGCTTGCGATAGCAATCTTTGTTGATTTGAAATTATTTTGTTCGAAATGACTTCTTAGATCAGAGGATGACAACTTATTCGCGGGTTATTTTTACGAGTTACTTCACACATAGTAGAGCTTTAATACTAATGGGAATGTCGAAAGCAGCAACTGGACATGTGCGGAACGAAAGTAAATTGACATGTGACAACAACCACGTAGTTGATCGTGTTCACTCAGTACACGTTGACTAATGATCCTACACTACATATGCCATATAATCGGACGCTATCAGATTACGTCGCAGAAACCTATTCAAGTTACTTTAGGAATGCTAACTAAATGAACCTTATGTGTAATAATAAATAACTTTGTTTGTGTGTGGATGCAGTTCAAACTTGTTGGTTATCGATTTTTACTATACTCTTCATAGACCCGATGAAGTACCTTTTCAGTTCCTGATCGTTTACTGCTGATTACCGCCCTTTTGTAATATAATGGAAGATAAACCCTTCAATTAATTTCTCAACTATCTCAAATGAACCAGAAGTACATTCAGTTATTTTAAATTTTGTTACAACTTTCACTGAATTATTCAGTCACCATTCTGATGCCTACTCATAGAAAAAAGTAAGCGGTTTGTCGTCATACCATGACTTACATCAAAGTGGCTGCCTTAAAATGTGTGACACCATTTCGTAACCAAAAAACTGGTCACAATTTGCATGCTGTCGTGAATATGATAACTTTTTCAAGCCTTCGTTTTAAAACTCTACTTAACTTGTCGGTACACAAAAGTCTGATTATCAGAGTATAATTCTGCTTGAATCTAACTTGAGCCGACCTGTAGACGTATAGATCTCATTAACTGACTGCTGACTAGGTCATGTTCATTATTGTTTTCAACTTCGATAGCTCATACAGCCTTGATGTCAACACATGCAAAACATATGCACAAACAGGTGAGTAACCATGTGTAAATCTAGTTATCAAAATGCTAGCTACTTCGGTCAAATGAAGCCTATCAACCTCACAAAATGCTGCCACATGTTGAGTCTTGTCGAACTTGGGCACAATAACGTACTACTACTGTGAGCAGTTTCGCCGCCGACAACCACAAACAACGGATGATAGACCTCAAATAAACTTGAAATTCTCTAATTTGTGGTCTGCATTTGTCACTACTAATTGGTAATTAGCTAATTGTAAAATGAAGTCCGAAAACTGTTTTGGTATACACCAATTCTGTCTCCACACACGTAGTCTCAAATTCATGTATTTCAGAATCCCATTCAAGCACATATTTTTTTGATAATTCTAATAATCTTTTGAAGTCAACTAAGTTTTCCTTTACGCGCTTAGGTTGAAAACTATGACAACTACAATTCTAGAGCCATTTCAGATAATTCCAATGAATTCAAATGGGAAATGGCATATGGTCTAATGCATCATTCTAGTGAATATGAGTCAGTGGTAACTATAGGTTACAGTCAAACTGGATCATTTAATTGAGTTCATTTGCAACCTATTTTGGGTAGCACATGGGGCTACAACGTTCACTGGGCGTGTACAGAGCAGTTTGACAGGAAGACCAAAAGTGGTAAGTCTTGACGTCACTACCATCATCATTGTGGGCTTTGAGCCATACCCGTGGATACCATGGCTCAGGTTAATCCTGAAGATAGTCCGCAACATAACGGGACAGTGAGTACAAATGTGTGGAGAGAAAAAAGGTGACAAAACAAAATCCAACGAAGTGTTATAAAAAAAGAAGAGTCACTCACCTTGCGGATGCAAGTTAACCATTGACTGCGACAATCTACCATGTTCGACAGCGTTTTCGACTAGCTGTGTGAAAGGTCAGGAACTTACCATCTTGGCAGACTTCATTAACCAACCTCGATTCGCGGGGCGGACAAGGCTTTTATATCTTGTGACTACGTCATAAGTTGGCTGTCTTGCAGTTTCTTCCAACCAAGAGCAACCACGCTGGGCACTGTGCTACGGTGCAGGCATTCTGTCCACATGCGAAGTACACGATGCGATCATCGTGTGTGCGCTCAGTTGTGCACTAAGGATCGCAGATTTGGCACTCTGTAGGTAGCTGACTATTACTTTCTTTGCCAGTTAATACTCATCATACGGTCTGACCGCATGGGCAACGCGTCAGTCCATCAGTGCATAGGTAGGGAATGTGCAAGTTCGCAAACAGTAGTCGAGATAGTAAAAGTTTGGTGTAAAATAACTCAACGTATTACTGTTATGTGCACTACACTTTTGTACTAGTGCATGAATCCGTAATAATACTCCCAGCTTTGCTTCGTTTGATAAAACACGTGCTAAACACTGGTATACAGTTACTGCGGTTGGTCTGGATCCGTTGGAAACTCGAATTCTACACATTTCAATCGTTTATACTTTAACAAAGTCAAAAATCTGTTCGTCATAATTAAGCTTGTCCTGTTTGAAATATTTACACAGTTTAGCGTCTTTGAATACTCAAGTCATAAAATAAATTAAATTTGGGTTGTTGAATATAAATTTTTCAAACGTACTGTTATATGACTAAAGTGAGTTTGTTATGTAAACATAAAAACATTAACCGTTATGTGATATTCTCATCATATATGAAAACTTTGCTAGTCCAAACATCTGGCACAGTATAGAATAATCTCCCTACCACACAGGTATTGATTGTTGCTACTGTGACAGTTATGGTGTTCAAACGAAGTTTTCAGTCAGAAAGATAATAATATACTTGAGGTTAGCTAACGAACCGCTCATTCAAGTCAATGTAGTTATTTCCTGATTGGGGTTTATACACTATATATAGGTAAAGTCTCTGAAGTACACATTGAAATCAGAGCCGGATAGGTAAGCATAGTATGTACCTTATACAGAGATGTAAAAACATTCCCCTCATTCTAAAGTAAACAGACACATGTGCGTTCCGAACTGTGAATTCAATTCAAATGTAGGATGTTTTTTAAATACGAATACGTTTTTATATCGTTAGTAATGGCTGTTAGTTGTAGTCCAAAATTTATATAATGTACGGAGACCGATGTATCGGCGTCCGTATTTGTGATCAAACAATCAAATGGAGCCGAATTTCTGGTGACAGCCAAAGATGTAAATTATTTTTGACTTCACTTTCTTTAAGTTCGAATGTTGCGCGAAAAGAAGCAAGAGCGCACTGAGAGATCTTGCTAATGAACAGACAGCAAAGTAAACTTAAAGTGAGGTGTTGATTCCTTTCCAGCCCGTAGGAAAGTTGGTATTGAGCTGCTATTCAGGGGAAACCTTCAAGAAGAAACTATACCTTTCGGGAATAACTTTCTTGGGGTGTGGTTCCATTTGCATCACGTACCTTTATTGAAGAACTCTACATCATAGAAACGCATAAGGTTTAGTTTTTGGGTTTGAAATAGGTCTCTCCAAGAAGAAACTGTGTGGCAGTCTTACTAGATCAATCCAAGTGTGTTCACTCACTGACCTCAGGGCACATCAAAAAGTAGATAAATCCGTTCGTAAACGGTCTTCACTCTGAAAATCTAGAATGTGATCCGGACAAACGTTTAAGATACCTAATCTTAGTCTTAATTGTTAGAAATCTCATTTCATGGCCCATTCCAAACTATCTCTCATCAAATGAACGCTAGAAGGTGTAACCGATTTATGTTAGTTATGATCCATTTCAAGGTTAAGTGAGAAAAGGATATCAGAGATTTCACTTTCGGATCTGAATATTGAATTATCCACCTAACTGCACTGTCAACCACATGAAAATTGCAGTATGAACCACAGGCTCTTCCACGAGAAATTGGGATAAATCAGACCACAAGTTACTAATTATTTTGGAAGTTTTTGAAAAGGTTATTAGTTTTTGACGTTCTCAAAAACAAGTCTCACGTTACTTCCCCTCTGAACTTGGTTCTGAGTCCAGGCGGAATAATGTTTATCACTTTATTATGCAAGTCTGGAGGTCCCGGGTTAGAAATGTTGTTATCTGATTTCTGTCTAGATTTAAGTGGCTTAACCGTATCTCAGCCAACGTGCGCAACATCAAATACTGAATGATTTAATCCAATTATGTTTCAAGCCTTTTTATAGATTAGTAGTGAGTAAACAACATACAACAGAGAATTGTGAACGTCTGGCTCTTAAAGGTTTACACAAAACTCTAATGCCTAATCGATAACGTTTCTATCTCGAGAAAATTTGATCGATAAGTTAACAGAGGCACTCTTGTAGACAGTAAAGGTTGTTAATAGGTCATCCGTACCAGATGACCAGTAATAAGCCCAGGTGACTTGTTCGTTTACGAAACAGACAGGCAGAAAACCAGTGATTCAGAAATAGACTCTCATTACCGTTACCAAGGTTAAATTCACATTGCATGAAGTAACTAAATTTACCACGGAAGTTTTCGGTTGTATTGACTTAAATTGTTGGTAAAGCACTCGGTAATTTATGATTGGTTGTTCTGTTCAAAATTCCTTATTGAAAAGAAAATCAGTCATGTGTATCAATCAGTATCATTTGCCTTTTATGGAAAACCGAAGTGATCTCCTTCATGCAATCTAGTTAGTGGTTTCAGCTTTAGTAGGCATAAGGTTAGTTGATAACAACGCATGGAAGTGACAAATTTCACAAGTCATTGATGTAAGTCATGACACTTGCTTACTAGGCGGTTCTGCTGAAAACATTCTCCATCGCTTATCTCGTCGTTTCAAGATCTATTAACGTCTGCACACTCCTCCGTTGATTAGATCATTCTCGTGCAGTTCCCCTAGTCTCGTGATGAAAGATCTCCACCTATCCAAAAGATCCATAAAACCTCAAACCATTTATATGTATGTATGTTCAATGTCATGGTTGAAACCTATTTGAAAGCGTCCAACCGGTTCGCTGATAAAATGCTTACATGCAAATAGTCAATCTCCATTCCCAAACATATCCCAACTCTCATTCACTCATGTACCATTATCGTGCAAGCCTAGCTATAGGTGCACAATACTTCTATCAGCTCCTCTCTAGCCAGAGATTCAGTAACCTTTGAGTGCTTTTCTGTAAAGCTTACTGAATGATTGGACATGTAGTAATGTGTCTTTCTCTACTGCGCTTCCATATAAATACATTCAAAATCTTGCAAAGGCAGTTTCATTTCAACTGTTGTAGCTAACGGTTTTGAGAGTTACGTTGCAATACATGTGATAGTTTTGTGTACAGGCTAATTTCTTGAGTTGACAGTATAACTCACATTGCGTTCGATCCAGTTTAACCGATTCATATAAATGACTCGACTGCATTCGGGTTATGGTCAATTATTTTTAATCCCTTCTAATCGCATCATATCATGCGATGAGTTCGAAAATGTACTGGTAATTTGTTCTATGTATTTAACATAAACGGCTTTTCAGCATGCAGAAACAATGAAATCGGTGCACCAACCATCTCTATAAAATCAATATGCCTGACTTTCCACTGTTTCCATAATGTCCTCAGCCGTATTTGAAAACAGATGATTTCGTAACTTGGAGTGTGAATATCGTCCAAAGTAGACCATAATTTTTTACTAATAACCTATTTTCAAGAAAACTCGAATCCGAATCAAATCACCCTACAAATTTGGCTCAAATGAAAGTATTTCTATATTTTAAAGAGTTTTTGATACAAACAGCTATCCATTCGCATCTGATCGTACGGTTCCTTTGTTACTTTTTATGGAGCTCGACTACCGTATTACTGCCGAATTAACTGTGAAATCAAATAGGTAATTGCTTATGTTGATTTTGGTCGAACAATGTAATTCGCTCTGGTTTTTATCAAATATCAACTTAGCCCATTACACAAACTATATTTCAACTACCCAAGACATGGGCAAGTTGTAATCTGAATAGTCACTCCTCGAGGATTTATGACTTCGTCTACCTCAATGGCTCAATTTATACTAAACTAAGTAACTGTCCTACTTGTCATGGAAGAAAACCATTCACTCTGGGTGCTACAATCAAATAAATGAACCTATCATAGTAATTGTTTGTGTTATTATTTGAACGTAACGGTGGGAAAGTGGTACCTGGTATTGTCTCTGTCGAATACCAAGTAAAAGTAACCTACAATGTACGCATGATCAGTGGGATGGTGAACAATGATGAGCTATAACAAACGGACGAAGGACCCGTATATTAAGCTGTTAGGTATACGGGAGTCTGACTTCAGCTAACGGAGCACAACCTAGTCGTATCAGATTACATCATAGTGTGGGGGATTGTCAGGCAGGAAGCGCGAGCATTCCAGCTCTCGGCGGAATACCCCAACACAGGGGGAGGTGCTTTCAAAAACCCACAGTGAGCGGATGGAGAACGGCGTGGGCGACCGGATGAGTCATCGCTCGACCGGATCGGACCAACGGGCGAGACGTGGCAGCCGAGATAGAATGAATGACCAAATTGAAGGCGTGATTATTCTAACACTCTCAGGAATATATCGACACGGCTGTAGAGTACGTTCAAAGCCCACAGGAGACAGACGGAGGACAGCACGAGCGATCGGACAAGCTATCGCTCAAGGAAATCGGATCAACGGACGAAGAATAGCAGGCAGAAAACCCCCGGGTTGAAGGCGCCAATCACACACCTAAACCGGGTAGAAGTGCACACGACGTGCGAGCGGAAACCAGGGGGTGTTGTGGACTGGAATTGTGATTCAAAATCGCGAGCGCTCGTGCGGCATGGTAACTAGCGAGTTGGAAAATAAAGATTGTGCTTTATTGGGCGCCTTTTCGCTACACTACCCGGGGCCTCTTACAGCCACTGAATGTGCTTGAATTGTAACAGGGAGAAGCGCTTAACAAACTGAGTTCAGAATATGATTAAGCAGTTTAACTCGTTCAGCTCGCGTGAACGCAGATTTCTAACTTTATCTCCAGTGACATATTGGCCACGAGTTAACGAAACAATCTCGACCTAACATTCAAGATTACAGTGTGCTGCACAAGCCGGCCTTTCATGCGCTTCATCTAGACGATTGTGATTAATCGTCCCAAGCCAACATTATGAGTACAAAACATCTAATCTTAGGCATTAGATTTTATGAATGCTTTAGTTTGTCACACATGCATTTCACCCAGTTGATTTGTTTGATGTTCGATTAATCACCCTCACCGCGTTAGTTTTATACACAGTTCGGATTATTACTAGTTAGTACTGAAGAGGACATACAAAATGCTACATCTATCAATGTTCACCTTCTCATCGTTATGCTCGAATTGACAAATGGACCTAAGTTTTTCGAATATACAACACGTATGTGTGTGATTTTAATTAAACGGTTATTCAGTTATCAAACAAACAGATATTTGGTAAAAAAAATTAATGGCATGTGAAATTAATCAGGCTTCATAAACGGAGACCTATCCACAAATGCAGGCTCAACAGTAATGTTACATTCGAAGCAAATATACAGGGTTTCAAATATACCCATATACCAAAATATACCCAGTTACTTAGTTTCTTTGTAATAAATCTGATCGATATCTCGATCTAACTCTATTAATTCCTTATATAATTGTACCGGCCTGAAGATGAATTATCGAAAAATATACAGGTTGCTTCATAAATCGTTCCATACGGTGATTTCATCGTGAAAAAAGGTAGCCGCACTACTGACAGATTGTGAATTCCTGTAAAACTGGGACACAAATATTCTGTTGTAAAGTTCACTCACTGTTCTAAAAATTCCTGTTTGAGTCCGAACAAGCACAAGCCAAATTATACTGGAAGTGCACAACCTTTCTGTCCTGTATGAGAGTGTTTGCTTAGCAAAGTAAATTGAACTGTATAAATGTCAATAGAAGTCAGCTGTTAGACATCCACGGCAAATACAACAGATATCCATTTTGAACTATCAGGCGAAAAACAGATACACAGAATGCCGCACAAATGAGTTGTAGATGTTATCGTATATTTGACAAAAGTTAATCACACAGGAGTCCGATTTGCTTTTATCAGAGTAATTTCAGACATCGAAGTGAGCTTCCAACAAGTGATCAAAATGGTATATAAATAGGGTGCAACCAGTGACGAGAAATACTACCTAATGTGAACCTCATACTGGTTTTTCCGGATTTAGACACAGAATCAAAGTGACTTGGTATGTAAGAGTTTATTCTCATGATCTAATTGAATGTCGCCATCACAGGTTGAAACCACCTTGAATCCAAGCTTAAAAAAGGGCCCTGAATACATCAACCGACCAGAATGAAACAGATCAGCTTTATTCATATGGTTGAATGTCTAAGTTTTAACTACATTCTGACGCTCTTCAGTAACAAAAAGCTTAAGGCTGCACAAAGGAGAAAAAGATCAGACGCGTTTGCTTTCCTGTCCCAAAATTGTTAATAGAACAACACTTGTCTGGTAGTTCTCAGCTGTAAGGAAAACCCTCATAAATTTGCGAACAGAAATAGACAGGTGTAGAGGAAAACATCTGCATACACTATGTTAACAGTAAACATTTGATTATAGTAAAACAACGTACTGTGAATTAGGCAGTAAGTTCCATAATGGTTTAACCCTGACGACAGCATCTTGGCCATCTGCAAATAGATCATCGGATAATGACCCCTTAGCTCCTGGCTACCGAGATGAGGTCTACGTGCGTCAAGTGAAAATTTTGTAGCTTAGGATTAGGGCTGATCTCGGATGCTCGTGGTTCACTGAGAATTGAATAAATACTGCCAGAACTTCTGGACTTTCAGCTAGGTTTGGAAGACTAAATTCCTCGTAAATGACCATCCGATTGAAATAGTTTGATTTGCATTCCACATCGCCATTTTCGATGTCTCTGAGACTCACCAATAATATCTCCAAAAATTTCCGTTTCGTCGTGACGGACAATCAGTTTTCGAAGCAAGAATACTGAAAAGCAAGTTAACCGTTCACCTGACATAGCTCTCACAATATAAGTGATGTAGACTTTTGCGTCGCAATTCGGTGTAGGACAGTGAACGTGAGTCATTTTATTGGTGCATACGACTGCGATAATGGGACTGCGCAACGGGTCCACCCACAATAGACGCATTCGACCAGCCTTCCATCCACGATTATGTCATCATTTTCATCCTGGAATCTCGTCATTTGTGTGTGTGTGTGAGGTGGGTGGCACCATAGCTGCGCACGATCAGTCACAATTACAGGCAGGTTATGTTCACACTGCCCGACAATCTCGAGAGAAGAAGCAGTAAACTTTCTGATGAGTGGTAAGGGATTTTGGTTCTTGTTAGGGCGCCCCACCCTGTGACCGTCCCAGGGGCGCCTCCGTCGTGAGAGCGAAGGAAAAAAATCATTCGACTCAGTCCGAACTAGCAGAACTGTTCAAAATCGGTTGAGACATTTTTATACCGCTATACACATGTGTGGTCCTAACTGTTTCTCATGGTGGGGTGGGGATGTATGTTCATGACGTGCCCTATAAATAACTTGTACTTGTCGCCCTACCCGGCACACGTTTTGTAGCGGAACAAAACTTCTTATTTTGAACACGTCTTTTGGCTTGCCCTGGGAATGATTACGGGAACAGTCGCGGTACTATTCGGGACCGAGATTTTCGTGTGAATTATTACCGGGACGAGAATCCGATTTTATCGAGCGTACCACTATACCGAGATCGAACCAGTGTACCGTTTAGGAGGGTTTACAACAGTTCTCACACAGATTGAACATCACCCACAACTGATCCCATCTGTCGCATGCCCATAGACATTTTCCTGACCTATACTGCTACCTTGGCGAGGTGGTCGGGCTTGTGTACTGCTTTGATCCGGCGAGCTATGCTGACTAGGACTCCGGTCTTTCCAGGTGCAATCTTGTCAGACAGGCCAAAGGGAAGCAGTCAAACTAAAAGCAGTTACACTCACAGGATTGTATGTCACACTACTGACTGCGTAGGAGTGCTTAGGTAGTGAGGCTCGATCCTATGGGCATACAGCAGAACTATTTTCATAGTTGCGGCACTGCTGTCTTCCGTATCAGGAAGAAGGGGGTTAGAAAA
>JTDE01002970.1:21100-34155 GCA_014338405.1 Paragonimus skrjabini miyazakii | reverse complement strand
GAATTCGACATAATTGGTAATATTATCAGGAACCGTACTTTTTAATTATGGGAATATACAGAAACGCAGTTCCAACGTAGTTGGACGATGTTAGTGCGATGAGAATTTTTTTGTTATGTATACGGCACCAAAAATAAGATGGAATCCACTAACCGTACATAATGAGAAATTTATCCCACGGCCATTATTTTATGAGTGTTCGCGAGATACTTAGTGTTGACTGAATTGCCAACGTTTAATTAGATTACCTGTAGTAAGACGTCATGTATTTATAAGAGATGAGAGTAGAGTGATACACCGTCGCAGCTGACGTCACACGCCAGAAAAATAGATGAAAGTGACTGAGTGAGCCTGGTGTTGATGTCATCATATGAAGTTGGTAGAGTGATAGTCAACGACAGTCACAAGACTGAGCTGGGTCAGCAGGATGTATGTTGATATTGTTCAAACACTGAACACCCTCATGTGGGCGCTTTGCTTGGTCTTCATCAGTCTTAGTAAACCGTTGGAGGGTACTCGGTGGGTTTCGCCTGCTATCTTATTCAAATAGGCTTAAAAAACACGCAAATCTGGTTGTGTTAGCACAGGGAAGATCGAGACAAAAGCAAAAAACCTATCCGACCCTCAGTACGTGGCATCCGACATGTACGAAGCGTTACGTCCATTATGGTCGGAAAAACATGAACGTGCACTAAGTGAAATAAAAACAAACGTTCGCTGTATAGGCTTAGAGCAATATGTTTTTTGTTTAGGAGGATATGGAAGCAAACAGCTATCCTCCGTTAAATAATAACACAAAAGCTCGACCATCCAAGTCGTCTGTTTCTAGAAGCGTTCCTGTGGAAAGGAAGCTGGTTCTATTTTTTCCCATCCTTTCAATGAATCTTGATAATAAGACGAACAGGGTAGATTACTCTAACTTTGCTAGAAAAGTTCTATCGCAAAGCGTTCCGTTTAAAACTGTTGCCAGATGCGTCGCACGTAAAAACGAAAAGAGTGCAAAATGTGCGGAATGTTGATGATACTTCGTAAAGAGGATGCGCAAAAGAAACTCTGTAGACTGAATATGTCTTTGGCAGGATCCAGCATGACTTTATGAAGCGTGATTTCATCAGCAACCTACCGGATGTAATGATATCCGTGACACTTACAAGTTTTTTTTTGGTTGAATTGTGCAGCATTATGTTTTTTGTATCGGTTTTACTTTGCGGCTGCTTTTGTTTCTAAAACGTTTGCCATTATTTCTTTGTATTAAACTGAATGAGTGGTGGGTTGGGTTGGTACAAAATCCAACTCCTCCTCAATGTTGCGTAACAGTGGCAACCGTGCGTAGAAGTGAAGATGGGGCTCTGATGCTCATTGCCCTGAGTATCGTTTTATTTTCCCATCCACCTCGCCGTTGTATTGCTGTTGTAGTAAGAGTGAACAATAACACCATACTACTCGTGAGTAGTCGGGTGGAGACATGTAGCTAGGTATTGAAGATGGTGTTGACGGGCCTGCAGCCAGTTACTGAATTCTCAAAGCAGTCTTCCAACCTCAGTCCGTGAAATTCTTCACATATTATAACAATATTGAGTTCCAAATTATCCATCACCTCCTAAAAGAAGCGGTTATGTTTAAGAGTTTTACTTCTCAAATCCATCCCCTCAGTAATCGTTCATTTTCTTGAGAGAAGTATTCCGCGGATGTTTATCGTGACTGAGTACCGCGCAGTTCATTACTTTTGATATTCTTTGTTAAAAGTGACAAACGTAAAGATAAAATGCTTTTTTAAAGTGGTCAGCTTCGTCATAGATTGCGGTGTTCACCATCAGATATGCAGCTATGTCACACGTATACTCCAGTTGTCGTGTTTCTTTACACTATTCTTGTTCTATACAGGACGATCTGTGTTTGTCCTTCTCTACTAATTCGTAAGTGACGTCCAAATGGACTACGGGTTTTCTACGTTTGCAGTATAACGAATGTTGCATTTGACAGCACGTTTCATCATGTCCGTACCCTGAGGATGGTATAAACAAAAGCTGCAGCAGAATTTTTTAAATCACCATCTGCGAAGTTTGATGTTAATTATTCAAACCTTACGTGTCATACGATGCATTTTCATCTCAGACAATTCTGAGTCGGGCCTTCTACAAACAAATTATACTACTTCGTCCTGCCTAGACACTACCAAAGTGTGTAATCACGTTACGTTACTTGTTCAGTATGTCAACAGTCTCATTGACGAAAGTCCACCACCCGTCTCCTCTGAAGACAGAAATTACTGTTCGTTCCGAACGAAATACAAAGGCTGATGAAGAGGGTGAAACATGAGGCAGAGGCAACGATATTTTTTGTACAGTTTCAGTTACTTACAGAGGGGTAGAAAATAAAGCTATCAAAGAAAGGCAACAATATACATCTATCCCAATGATTTTAACCCATGTCGTGAATGAATAAAAAGGGCCAGCAGGGGAAAATGTGCTTTCTATCAGGTGGCATTATTCTGTAAAAAAAATTGAATCACAACAAACACCATGACATGAATGCTTCTTCCAACCATGACGGCTATCACAACGGGTTCTTGGTTCACTAACCCGGCTCAGTTCGGGTTCTCGTATATTTTGTATACTGTGCCTTCGCGTACAACGTAACCCGCTTCTTAGCCACGACAGGAATACTTGGTGGGCGTGCATCGTTACTGGATAACTGTAGCCGCGTTCTCTCTACTGTCAGACAGAAAAGATGTAAGGCCGGCACACTTGGTGATCTCACGAAGTTACATAACGCTCGCATGTACTATTGGAGTGAGAATGCAAACTAGTAGTCACATAGTGGTTAGTGCAATCAAACGCCAACACACGGATGATCGGTGCAGTAAAATTTAACCACAGTCACCGATTTACTGTAACCTGAGGAATGACGCAGAGCTTTCATCAACAATGATTCAGCGCAGTTTGGCTATTGAGTACGCCACAGTGGACAATATGACAGATAACTACGAATCAGTGATGTCAGGAAATTTTAATGTCTTTTGGTGCAATAATTCGTTTAATGCCATCAGTGTAGTGCACTAAAAACCCCACGGAATTCAATGACGTCCAAAGTCCCTAGCTAACCATGAAGCTGTATATCTAGAGGAACTACGTCATCCCACCTTTTATTTATTCAATTTTCCTATTAAGCTGCTTGACTAGCTGAGATCCAAGATAGCCTTCTATCAATCGGGCCAAATTTCTGTGAATTTGTAAAGCGTTTCATTGTAACAACGCATTATATATGTATATGCGTACCACCGGGAAACAATTTGTTATCTCTGTTTGCTTTCCTAAAAGAGGAATACCCGACGTGATTATTCTGTTGACAACGAGGTCTGAATCGAGGGCCACTTTGTTGTATTCAAGAACGACAGAAAATACCAGTAGTCAGTAAGCTTTATTAGTGCAACCGTTTTCACGGTACGTTACGGAAAATCTGTCAGTCCACACAGCACGGACATCCGCTGCCCGCATGTGTCATCGATCGCTTGAAGGTCAGAGCAATCTGATTGGCCAACTGCATTGCTCACTGGCATTCGATTGGACACAACACACTTCTTGAACAATATTTGGATGATGGAAGTAAATATTTGCGGTTAAACAAAATTTTGGTTGTTTTCTGTATTCCACACTAATAATACTATCCAGTGTAAATTTGTATTTGCCGAAAGGGAACTGTAGGGGGGGGGCTTCATCGTTCATAATGCAGTTTAAAACGATTTACACATGATTTGTTCGCACGCAGACAGCAACAAACCATTGTTTCTATCAATCTTTAATTTTTTTTAATACCACAGTCGAGAAACCCAGTGATAATAACAGGCTTAAATGGACAGTAAAGTAGTCCTATCACGATGATCAGTCTCAATGGAACATTTACTCTTCAGAAGATATGCTGCCTTTGCAAATGTGAACAATACAAAGGTGTTACGTCATCAAGATGTAGTTCCAAATGGAAAACTTTCAAGTTATCTGTCCATCGGCCACACAGTCTGGTTTACACATACTTTCCACCCAAACTAACTGTAAGTACCACTAACAATAAGGGTAGGAGTGCAAGTGCGTAATGTTCCTAACAAGGTTGGTGCATGCAAACACGGCTTATGCGTCACTTTCTGAAAGTGACGAAGCAGGATTCAAATGGCTTCTAAAGACAAACCATCTTCACAAAACAACAAATAAGCAAATGCTGTCATTGAAATTACATTGGGTTGCTTGTAGTATGGCGTATAAAATAACAAAAACTTATAGTTGCATATTATGCCTATGTTATTAAGATTGTTCGCAGAATGAGTGCTGTCCCTTTGTTTTTCCGAATGCCATGTGACCCTGTGGTGCAGACCTGAAAACCACACACTTCCGGTTTGCTCAACGGTCGATGAATGATATCTAAACTCTCTAGCTAACTTTTCCTGTCGGCGCCGTTTATGGAGCTCGACGAGACCACTAACACATTCCGTCAAATAAACATTCGGTCTCTGTGTTCAAAGACCTTTTTATGTTACATCTGGTTAATTCGTATCTGAGAAAAGCAACTTAATGCGTCATATACCCAACCACTGTTTTTTCGGCTTATCCGAATTGATTACTTCATTGTCAAAGTGAGAAACGTGGGAATGGTCAATAATTATTCTAAACCTTCTTCTTGTCCCAGTGGGATTCGTCTGTTTAAAATGGTGTGGCCACCATGAAAGTTAAAATCTCGAAATCAGATAAGCAAACCCTGGTGTCTGTCAGAGGGTCCCCGTGTTCACTGCGTGTAAGAAAAAGAAATGTTCGGTAAAAGACTGAAGTAAACATGTCCACAGACACCATAACAGTCACCTACCACAATTACGTTATAAAAAAGAAACAGTTACCTAAATATTATCGACATAAATGGTCGTATATGTCGTAGTAACACCTTTTAGATAATCTTCGCGAACAAGCCCGACCAAGCAATCGGCGTTAAAGACAAAGCTGTTGAGGTATTTCTCATGCCACAGCGTCCATATTTTGTCCACAACAGAAAGCAAAACGGCGAAAGGTGTTGAGTTGACTTAGTTCATTTGAGTTCGAATTTAAATAACTAAACAAAGTGAGTAGGTTAGAACAGAACGTAAATTTTGGGGGCATAGCTCTTTTCAAAAATTTAACGGTAACTCTCTTTCTGTTTCATTCTAGTGAGTGAGCCAGAATTAACATACAACAAAAACCCGCTGAAAGGCGTACCGTTTCACTCTGTTTTTTAAGAGCAGTAGCTCACTGTGGAATTAATGAAACTTGATTTAAAAGTATGTATTCTAGATATAAAATCTCTTGTGGCTTACTTTTATGCTTTCTGCTAACGATGATATAACCAAATAGTGGATTTCTGTAAATGCCCCCCGAGTAACATATCCGGTTCATACAATATCTGAGCTTCAAGGTGACATCACTCTGTTCAAATCTAATTATGTCACCTATACTTCCATGACGGACTGTATAATTTCAGTGCCATAGGTTGTCATTTCCCGTTTAATTCCAAACTCGAATAATATCGTGGACCTATGGGCGTTTGTTTAGAAAATTACTACAAAATTTCCAGAATACATTTTAAGCTGAAAATGCAATAAACTGTAATGGGCAACACATTTAGTCGTTCGAGGACCATAACATTATTCTTCTGAAAACTACAAATATATATATATATATCCGTAAATTCACCGATGTATACTTCTTGAGAAAATGACGTAAGATTTCTTGAAGATTTTTATTTGAAGTGACAACAAATGAAACAGAATCTCACAATCACGAATGATTCAACTCGTTGTAATATGTTCACGGTTTATTTTGCGAGCCACCTGCGACATAGCTCTATGTACAGCCTCATAAACAATAGGTTTGTTTTATCTACTTCGAAATCTAGAAAAACACGACATTCCAGCCTTTTTATAGTAATGCACATCAGTATTTGGAACAAACTTCTATATGAAAATGAATCTAGTTTGAATTTATACTGATTTTTAGCTTAGAAAGTTCAGAAACTATTATACCTTTCTGAAGTGTCATGCCTATTTTCAAATTCTGCTACCTTACAGACGACATCTTGGAAAGCATACCGGGTAACAATCAAATGAACGCTGTGAATGTTTCATGGTATTCCGGTACATCCTGTTTAAACTGGCTTAGGCTATCAGTTACACTGTAAGGGGGTATTGGAAAATGTATTTGAAGTCAGTGTAAAATCAGGGATATTCATTTAAAAGGCAAGAACCGAAAAACAAGTTTATTTGTCACAAATACATTAAAATATACGTCCATTTGAAACGAACTACTATGCAGAATAGGGTAATCTACGAAAGGATTTGCTATCTGTCAGCCAAACTGTTATCTCCGCATTCGCAATCTACACGTTTTGCCGTCTTGCACGCATTGCGTCGTTTAGATGCCTTTTCTTCAGCTTATCTTTTATGCGACGACACCATATACACTGAGTTCCCAATGGTACTGCAATTTGCAATCTCCCATGGTCAACATTTTTAGTGTTCCACACATCCTCACTTATCTGGTTGTCCTAATTGCTATTATGCATCAAAAGATGGGCACACTTCCGGCATCATCGTATGACCGAAGGATTGAACACAATTTCAGCACCATCAGATACCATTAGCCTCCCAAGCCTGAATAATTTTGTACGACTATGGTAGCCTCCACTCATCTCTGTTCTGCACATCGTACGTGCCATTACATAGCTGTAAATACCGTGTCATTTTATATCATTACTTGTGCACACCTTCACTAATGTCTAGCTATTCACCCACCTGGAATACCTGTGAAATCTTCTCTTATTCAGAGTTTTGTTGTCGTCCGCATTTTCTTTGACACTTTCCACTAGACTAATCAACTTCAGCGTAATACTAGTTAAACTACGTAGTCTTCTCGACCTATCGTGATCGCGAATTCGCATACCACACTACTGTCTACACACCTACTCAGCAACTGGCTTCGTTTAATGTTTTCGGATACACACACCTGGTAGATATCGTTTTCTCAACCACCGTTTGGAAATCTTTCGAAAGGTGTCCGTCTTATGGTTTTAAGCGGCGCAGTGCATACCTCGTACTCAGCATTCTACCGCTCAATCCTGTAACGCTTTCACAGGACTACTCATTTATAGGTTAATTGCGCACGTGATTAGACACCTTGACGCACCTGAAGTTTTCGTCACGAACTATCCATCAGACGTACCAACTTCCCCATCATCAACGTTTCGTTATGGCACACCCAGAATACAGGATCGATCAGAAGACATCTTCTGTCCCTCATCTTCACAAATGAAGCTTTTGTCCTCACACATCTCAGCCTCCATCGGATCCTTGGACGTCGTGATCGCTACCTAACGTTGGTACCGTATGAGAATCATGAAATGTTTCAACTCCTCCGCTGAGTGTTCATCTTTGCCTAATCATCAGTCAACAATTTACCTTTGTCACCTCACAATTGCTTTTCAATACCATACTACACAGTCTGCGCACTTCCACGATTAACCGCTTACATTGAACAAGTCAAGGATATCTTCAGGCCAACGGCATTAATCACTAAACGACTGCGCAGACGACTCCCCCGGCGCCAAACCTATGCTGTTCGTAACTTCTTGGTCTACTTGATACTCACTTACGCAACATGCATGAGAATATCTGTCAGTTTAGACACCAGGCACTATTCTCTGGTGTACTGTTTCTCCGTTTTAGATAATTTTTACCTGTGTCCACCCATCTCATGAGATTTGATCAAGTACATTTTTAGATTTTTAAATCTGATTTCATGCACTTTTTTGGCACAATCAGTTGAACTTGACCTAATTCTCTATGATAGAAAAAAACGACCTTTGGAAAAAGTGTGAAAAAGTGATGAAGAGTTAAAAACCAACAAACCGTTCAAAAGATTTCACATGTTCGGCTTTCATCGCACGCAACTTTCATATTTCCTCAAGCTGCATACTTCAGATATTTCTAGACGCTTGAAAAAGTTTCTTGAATCCAAGAAGAACTCTTCAAAAGACTGTTTAACAGAAATTTCTTCAGGCTCTCACTTTTCAGCATCCAGCAAACGTTCCATTTTCATTACATCTGTACATAGGGTGTATTTCAGGAGTTTTATATTGCAGAAGCCCAGTGGCTTAGTTTATCGCGTGGTTTTCGGGTCTGCTGAAAAATTCTTTTTAGACGTTTCTGATGCCTAACTTTTACATTTGACCCCCCTGTATATAACTTCCTCTCAGTTTTGCAAATTAACCCTACCTATTCATCCGTACATATTGTTTTACTCGTATGTAGGTCACTGTGTGACCCACTTGCCGTTATTTAGCGTGCTTCAACAGAAATGAATTCTTTCTGTTTCGTGTACATTATTAAAGGGACTTGTGTGCTAACTATCGACAATAATTCTGTAATGTTCATTCAGATTTAAACAGTCCACTGGTGATTAATGGCACATTTTTACTGTTGATACTGGCCATCACAGTTGAGATATGCAGCCGATTGTTTCATACACTTTATTGTTTACAAAGTAGTACAGCAGAACCTTTGATCAAAATCTTGTTCCGAAATCGGTGATCGTTATTCCTCTAAGCGTTGTTCAAAGACGGTTCCGTTGTGAAACTTGGAAGAGGGCATGATGATGCCACCTGTGTTAAACCCCTCTTAGCACTCGCTTCAGCTGCGTCACTGTGAAATAAACCAAGTAGTAAATCGGCTCGGAAATTGTCTACCGCTCTGCACCGTATGTACACGCATTCATCATCACCGGTGTGACATACGATTGCCTACTTCTCATGTCATGCTTGCACACCACGGCCAGCACTTGTGTGAACGCAGGTTATCGTCGACGGTTGCGTACGCAATGACCCAACAACATCAGAAGTACACAGCTTCCTTAGCTGTACCGCCGCAACCGCTGGTTTAACTACTGGGCTCGGCAGTCCACGCTGTTTGATCTTTGAGTTGGTTTCATTTCAGACTGGCACAGTAGCACAAGAAGACAAAACTTGTGGATTTAGGTCCTTCAAATGTACACTTGCGATATCGGGGGAGCTGTGAAAGACATCAAATAATGTAACACACACGTCGACACATGCGGTAACAAGACTGAAGGTTGCCTACTGTCGCCCTCCCAAGAGAAGGCTTTGTAGTGACACGTGGTTGTGTGATTTCTCTAAGAATCACTTTGGTTGTGTGTAGGCCATAAGGCATTTATATTATTTCAATGGAGATAGTTTGAAGACGGTAATTTTTCTCTGGTGTTAGCACAGTGCTGATGTGATTCTAGATCTGTCGCCACACATTCGGTCTGATTAATGCGGTCGTGATACGCTGTGAGCTACAAATCCGGATGGTATGCTGTCATACCGTTAGTTATCTTCAAAAACGCGGGAAACTAATAGGGCTTATAACCAGAACTGTTTGTGTTTCTTTCGTTGTTATTGCATCAATAACACCTGTTGAACTGTAATCTTCCTATATGTGCTTCAAAATAAGCAGGATGAAAGCGACCAAATGGCAGAGAAAGCTCTGTTCATTGCAAGTCATCGACTCATGTTACCACTTCACACAATGACAACTAATAACGAAAAAAGGATAGAGCGAATTAGATATTTGTCAAAACCACAGCCTGAAAGTGGATGCCACATACCAGTCCTTAGTAAGTTTTTCACGAAAGATTCGTTCTTGATGTAATGAAGTTCTGTCTACTGTAAGTCAAACTGATTAGATAACCCGAACAAAGTTTAGGCTGAGTTACAATTTCTCCATTCTCAGTCTTATTTCTCCTATAAGTTGATTGGTTCATTTGATATTGATTTTTTCATTTACCCTCATTATACTTTTTTGTGTTGTTCTTCTGTTTCAGGTTATGAGATGTGCGAGTGGTATATCGCGTGCATTTACCGAAAAAATAAATAGTCGACATGAAATTGAATGCTGTACGCGGTTACAGTATAAGCGTAGTTATATTAACATAAGACGTACACATTATGATTTATTTTTATCATGGCACATAAAGTTTTGCCATTGATTTGGACCTGTTCAATGATTACACAGGTAGATATTTCAGTGAAGTGAATCTGTCTTAGGATTGGCATGGAAGATTATTCCAGGCAACTTGTTAGTCTCCATGCGTGCCCTCTTGAAAACATTTGGGGGCTTTTGAAATGAGCGCTTCAAGTTTCATTTTCAAGAATAATGATCATACGGAATTGCATGGCTATTCACGTCAAACAAGAACGCATGCGAGAATGATTAATGATGAAATGATTTAGCGAAACCTACCACATAACGACAGTGACCCATCAGTTGTGGGTTATATCGGGCTCGAACTACATTGGTGGTTAAAGTAAATAACCATGAATGTTAGGAAACCGTTTTCAGCTTACATTTTTATTGACCGACTGGGGTAGAATTCCCGCTAGAGTCAGTCCGACTTTGGGTTTTGTTGCACGCCTACTCGAATCAGGTTGCATACCAACTCTTGCCGTAGCCCGGCTCACTCCATACCGGAGTCGGGGTGCTTCATGAACCTCTTTAACTCAATGCTTTCTGTCAGTTAATTAAGTTTTAAATTGCGGAGCCTTAAATGTGGTGGTTTCCTACGGAATTTTGGACAATACGGTCACTCCCTATATACTACACAATCATCATTCCGAGTGATGCACTGTCTGCGATATCATAGCATGATCGTACATATCTTCACTACCGTGGGCCAGACAATCTAAGGATATGCAACAAACGTGCTGAAATGTCCGTCCAACACAATACAGTCACCGAATCAGCTCAAAACATAGGGTCTTTGAAACAAAACTTCGGACCACAACGTGTCGTTTTGACAATACAAACGGCAGTTAAGGCTGCGCTCAGCTCGGGTCAGGAAATGACGGCTGAGTTGAGAAGCGCCACCTGAACCTTCGAAACGAGTAGGAACTCGTTCCACTGTCATCACAGAAGCAAACGTAGGCAACTGCACCAAATCTCGTCCCAGATGTGTCATATAATACATACAACCCATAGTTACTTTTCGCAAACTGATTGGGTCTTCCGTATTTGTGGATCGGCATTTTACTAACCTTTTTTAAATGTTCTAACCAAATGTGCCATTTTGAGCGATCGTCTGTATTGTGGGGATCGCCCAATTTCAGCCTTTTGCGTTGCATCTCTTGCAATATTATCATTCTTGTTATTAATCATGAAGCAACGAACCATAGGGGATCGCACAGGCTACAGACAACAAAAGAGAATGTCTAATAAGTAGTTTGGCAGATTTGATAATTTATAAGAGATCAACTTGCGAAAAATCTGGACTTCGGCTGGATTCGAACCGGTGACAGAAACACAACTTATCAGTAATTCAATGTCAATGCTCATCGGTGGCGTTGGTGGATTCCAGCGTGAACTGATCGAGAGATCCTGCTTGAGTAGTCAATCGGCTGGATCATTCGGTGGATTCCATATGACACAGTTGGTTGGGTGGGCAACTAGGTCCAAGTGTGAAATTTCTGAGCTTCCGGCGTGGCTTCGTAGCTCAGCTGGTAGAGCGCTTGCCGTTTCTGTTGCTGGTTCGAATCCAGCCGAAGTCCAGGTTTTTCGCAAATGGATCTCTTCTACAGAGAGAATGTATTTCTGGAACCATCACAGTAGGCGTCGCGTCCTTCTGTAACTTTCTACTATAGATTGCTGTCCACTTGAGATTCTCGATATCTATAGTTCGTCAATAGAAATCGAAGACTATTTAGAACGCTTCGAAATATAATGTCTCACGGGCAAATAACTGAAAGCGGAAAAGAAGGTCACTCACTTCCTCACCGTAATTGGCATAGATGCGTACAGCTTGGTGAAAAACTTGTCACTTGCTGATTCACCAATTTTTCTTTCTTATAGATCCTTGAAGAAACTTCTGATTTCACATGTCCAACCTGTAAACTTTGAAGCAGCTGAACGAGCTAAACCTCATAAGCTCGTGAGGAAAGAAAATCAGGTTTTGGACAGTTTATTCTCGAATTTCAGACTCAAGCTGCTCGGTGTAATTTTGAAGATCAATTACAGACCCAACTCCGCAACCGTTTGATTGCTGGAATAAATTTGCGTGATCTAGAACAGACGCTTTTATTGCTTCCGAATTCCATTTTCCAGTCAGCTAGAACACTATGCGAACAGTATCAGGATGTTAAGGCTGCTGTTAAACATGAATCGCTGGTTTTATACAACAACGTGAGACGATCAGAAGGTCAGAAAAGGCGGCTGTCTGAAAAAGTAAATACTGGAAATGCAATTGATGATAATCGCCCTCCACCTAATTTAATTGCTACCCGACGTTGAAACAGCTATAATTCATGTGGTAGCAAACACTCTCGATTGACTTGTCGATTTCGTAACGCCATGTGTCACAGGTGTGGTAAAATCGGGCACATTCAATCCATTTGCCATAGTTCAAAGTCTTCTTTTACACATTCCAGTTGTGACGATGATAATTTGAGTTCTGACTTTCATTCTATTGTTCTTGCTGTTAATTCTGTTGATTTCACCAGTCACATTAAACAAGCCTACCTGGTTATTAATTGCATTGAACATTCATTTATTGTGGACACTGGTAGCGTTGAGTCATTTATCCTTGTTTATTTCGTAAAGTGCCTGAAGACGGCAGTTATAAAACCTTCCAAAGTTTCTGTGAATGGTATCACCGGACATGCTTTAGAAATTCTTGGTTCTTATCAAATCACACTTTCTGATGTTCATTCCAGTTTAACTAGTTGCCATTTTTTGGTTATTGATCGTGGCCCATCGATCATTGGTTTGAAAAATATGAAATTGTTGAACGTTTTTGTTTCAATGTTCTCGGATGCACGTAAATCACAGATGCGCAATTTACTACTTCAGTGTTCGAACGCTTCTGGTGGTATGCGTATTAAACCAGTTTCACTCGAATTCAAAGGCAATCCGATCTTTATTAAGCGACGTGAACCTGTCGGGAAAGCGCTCGACCAGCTTATTGAGAAAAGGATGTTAGCACCCTTGCGATCTTCGG